>APFE031290364.1:10486-36558 GCA_000404065.3 Pinus taeda
TAAATATTGTTGTGCCCCTATTGCCCCCATATTGTTATTACTGTGCCCCATAGAATCCCTCTATTGTTATTTTTGTGGCTTTATATTATTATTGTTAGGTCGGCTGGGTTATATTGTGACTCCTAAGACTCCTATATATAGAAAGGAGGTTTTGTCATTTGAATCATCCAAGAATTGTTCATTTATGTAATGTAAAGGAGGTTGCCCCCTCGAAGAGGCTGAATTCTAAGGCGTTGATCTATCTTTCCTATCTTTTCCTGAGCTGGTTTGATAACATTGTCTATCATTAAAGTGGAAACTGTCATTCTCCCAAGGAAGCTGAGCTTCAATCTCCTCTCCCCAGCAACGGTACAAATTATGTTAGGATTCCAAGAAACTCTCATAGGTTGTAGCTCAGAGATGCCTGGTAACATATAAATTCAACTTATTGTTGCAAATGGATGAATGGAAGGAATGATGCTTGTCCAAGCCATATAACCACTTCTACTTTGTTTCACTCCAAACACACGTGAACACCCTTAGACTACAAGGCTTTAGACCACCAACTACTCATAGTTTAAGATTGGGTTAATACGGAGAATACTGACCACACCAGCAAATGCACAAGACCATGTGATGGCCGGCTACAACTAGTAAAGAAGTCTGCAAATATAATCTACTAATGCACAAATAGGATGACAACTATCTGGCACCAGATGATGAGAAACCTGAATAACTCATTCAATGATACATACAAGATTTTTACATAGAGATAGGATGACAACTATTCTAATGCTAAACATCAAGAGCTCAAGCATACAGCATATAAGGCATAGCTTGGAAGCGAAGAGAAATGGAAAGTGAGCAATTAACAACAAAAGAAGCTTGTATTAGCTAGAAATGAAGACAAGATGTTGCAAGTGTCAAAATAGTTATAGTCTCGAGAAGTTGAACCTTACATCAAAACACCAACCATCAACCCTGATTACATCTTGTTTTCGGGTATATATAGAGTTTCATTACAAAGGCGCTTGGCCATTTTTGGTATGGAGGAGTCATAATTGACCACCAACTACATTTAACTACCTAATGGAGTCTCTGAGTGTGTTTTATTGTTTCAGTGGATGAATCTGATCTTTTCAGGTGCTCTGTTGTCCTCTCAGGAAGCTGGAGTGCTGGTATCAATGAAGTTCCATAACTACTAAATGCAGTTACCTGCTCACGCTTTGTCCTTTTCCTTCTTGGCCATACTATTTATTAAATATGGTTGTTGAGGAGCAACTACAACTAGTACTGGTGAGCCAGTCACCTTTGTCCTTCAGGCACACGGAATGGTCAAGGGACGTGGATTGCATGGTGAGTGGACGATTTGGGAGGGGGAGAAAGATTGACCGTTGGATCGGGAAAGTAGATGGTGGAGATGGCCTGCCAGAAAATATCAGAAGAGGTAGAAGCGAGATGAACATGGACAGTTGGATCTTAGACAAACAGATCTAACGGTGATCGGGTGGCGAAGGCGTGCGACGATTATCGGGCGGGGATGGAGGGTTAAGCGGAATCAATTGCACCGCCTTTGGGCGTCGAGCGGTAAAAGGACAAAGGCGTATGATTCCTCTTGGCACATGACACGTAGTGGCAGAGGAGAGAGGAAAACCACTCTCTGTTGCACGCTAACATCCCATCGATTTGTGGGCACGAAATGTGTGACGGCCGTCTTATCTTGGTGGAGTTGATCGGATGGTGGAAAAATGATCGAACAAGTCACTTTGTCAGGTGCATGGGATCCGTTGGATCGGCGGGTGGAAATCGATGGCTGTGATTAAAAGTGATAATTTCGTAAAGGCGCGAAGTCATATGGGCAAGGTTTTATGGGGTTTTGGTTTTTGCGCTCGGGGCTGGCAACCAAAGCGGTTTTGTTGGTTTTTTTAGAAGAAAAACAGAGGAAACAGAGGTAACGGAGGATAAGTGGACTGAGGGAAAGAAGGGAGAATGACCACCACAATCCTCCTTTAAGCATCACCAAGTAGACTAGGCTCATTTCCAACCTTCAGAAATCAAAAATATGTAGCAAAGCTAATAGCGTTAATACTACACCCAACACAACACAAGAGGCATCCACATGAACATGAAATTATTTCTTCTAATCTAGGAACACCAAAATGGGCACAGTCACCATCTTTTCCTTTAATACATTTAGATTGTGCTAACACCCTTCATCCAAATGGAAGGTTGCATCCTTCTTCAGTAACTTCTCCATTGGTGTAGTTATTTGTGCATAAGCCTTGATAAAATTTCTATAGTAGTCAATGCTGCCCAATGTTGTGGGCAACTGCTTTACATTCTTTAGAGCTTCTAAATTGACAATCACAGCTATCTTCACATGGACTACCATTAATCCTTGCTTACATACAACATGGCCTAGGAATATCCCATAAGGCATGTAAAATATATGTTCCTTGAAGTTTAGAGCAATTTGATATCTGAGACAAGTATCTAACATAAGTTGCAAACTTGCAATCTGGCATTTTACCAATCCAAACATAGTCCAGTCATAAAAATACACTTCTAAGAATTTATGGATGAATTCTTTGAATTCTGCAATTTCAACCCTTGAAAATATCACAGGAACATTCTTCAGTCCGAATGGCATCACTGTGTATTGGAAGCATCCCCACTCCATCATGAAGGTCATCTTCCTGCGATCCTCTGGCACAATCTTCATGGTACCCTGAGAACCTATCAGTGAATGAATAAGCTTCTTGTCCTCAAACATTCTCCAAAACTTCATTTGTAAATGGGGTTGGAAATGGGTCATGAATGTACACATCGTTAAGCTTTCTCAGATCTACACATATCTTGATTTCACCTTACTTCTTCTTATCTTGAACAACCATACGGTTAACCCAATTAGATTATTTTACTGGCTCAATAATTCTAGCTTCTTGCATTTTATCTAGCTATTTGTGCACCTTCTCCTTATAATTCAAATTTAGGTGGTAGGGTCTCTATTTCACAAGCTTCCCGTCAGGATTTAAAGTGATCTTCATAACTCCCATATCCATTACTATTCCTTTCAGGTCTAAGAACTTGGTAGGAAACAAGTCCTGGTATTCACACAATAGTTCCACAACTTTATCAATTGTATCTTCATCCCAATAATCCTCTATCTTTGCAAACTTAGTCTACTCATTAGACCCAATGTTTACTTGCTTGAAATTCAAAGGTTATGATATATCAGGCTTCACTTCTTTAGGACCTTCAACCTCGCAATATCCTTCGGTCTCCTGAATGTTGATGTTTCTCGGATCTTCTTCTTCTTCTACTACAATCAAATTGTATCACTCTAGTGCATGGTACAACTGGGTATTCCAGTCTGGTTGAACCCATTCTACCGTCTCTTTAGGCGTTCTAAACATAGCAGCCTTAATTTCCTAGAGCCCTTCACCAATGCACTCAAACCCATCCTCAGAGATGAAATTTAAGAAGAAAATTTCCCTCAAGATATCCCATTCGGTTGTCCCATGGCATAGCTCTGCCTCCAAGTACCAATTCATTGGAATAGTATCTAGGGTGTCAAAGAAGATATGCAACCATTCCTGTTGTGACTCTTCTCCCCATTCTTTAATCCACCGTGCAAATTGTTCACAAAGATCATCCTTTCCACTGTATTTTTTAGTCATATAGGTATTAGTTTATCCAAACCTTAGCTTCATCATTCGCTTGTATTCCTTCCAGTCAGCAAAGATATCCTTATGCGTACCCCACCAACGGGCAGACATAGCATGCAATGCCAACTCGAGCACCTGGAAATGATGCCCTTCAATAACCTCTCTTTCAAACTCATCCAAAAATAAATTAACATCATTTAAGGCATCATAATGCGGGAGATTCCTTACCACTGTTGATATGCACCACAATGATTTTTTCATCATATTGCAACACAACATAGAGACTTCATGCAATCTATTCTATTAGTATTCAAGATCTTCATCTAGATCTGAGGTACGGGAGCTATTTCTATCTTGTTAAATTCACCCATCAGCATTAGGATTGATCCAATCTTCATCACGCATAGTAATCTTGTATATTTTATCCAAGTCATCATCCCCCACATAGTCGTGGAATGGTTTAGTGTAGTGTGTTCCTTTCGTAGGATCTAGTGGTACAATAACTCCCAATGCCTTCCTTCCAAATGCCATCCTTTGTTTCTTCAAGTTAATTACAACATCCATGTCAAAGGCCTAGTCAATCCCTAATAGTACAGGGTAGGGATTGTTATCATCCACTATTTCAATTACTTCAAAATCAACTAGAGCACTTGCTCCTTCAATGTTTACTATTACCCCATACAAGCACCCCATTGGAATGATCTTCTGTTCATTGGCCATACGCAGTTGTATAGGATATCATTGTAGCAGAGGCCTCCCCATCCTCTCTCATGTCTATTTAGGTAGTACGCTCACATAAGAACCCAAATCCAGCATGACTTGATCCATTTCATATTTTCCAATCTGCATAGTCAACCTCTTCTTGTGCCTTGTTCGCTTCTTATATTTACCCAATTTCCTCACAGTGTGTTGCTTTGAAGGAATCTTAATTTTTCTTGTATAGTTTTCTATTAGCTCCTAGAGCCCTTCCACTACCTTGTTATCCCTTAATAGTTTCATACAAGTTTTCAAAAAAGTGGCTAGTAATGAGGGATCCTCATCCCGCACTCCACTATTTCCAACCGATTTTCATGACTTCATGATGTAGAAGCTTTAGAAAAATTATTCTTGGCCTCCATAAAGTTTCTTTAGCCCAGTTGAGATTAAATCAGACTTCCTTTTCAACAGCCTTACACACCCATCCTTCAACTTCTAGCTGCTTTCCCTTATCTTCTCATGTAGCCATATCACTTCATGTCATCATATTAACACTATGGTCTTCTTTGCGAGGCTCCACCCTCATCATCTGTATGTTTTGCGTACATTGTTGTGTCTTTTTCTCCTCCATCTTAGCAATCAGCACTGGGAAATCTTCTATCACGTGATGAAACTATCTACAATATTGACAAGAATGCGTAGGGTTCTGACAATCACGCAAAAAATGTCCTACTTCGCCACAGTTATAACAGATGCTTTTTCCATTACCTCTACCAACCCCTCCTCTTATTCCTCTCCCATGGCCTTGAAATCCTCCACGCGCTCCACCTTTTCCCTGAGCCCGAGGTCAATTTTTTCCCTCCATCCAATATGTAGTGGTTCGCTCCATCATCAATTCATAGCTTTGGAAGTTTCTTTCATCATGTCTAGTCGATTTACAATAAGTACATAATAATTGTTGCAACATCTGTAAAAACATTCGAAAAAGATGAAAATTATATGTTACGTTCTTTCCAGCTATATGATGGATACTGCACCATAATGTTACTCCCGTGCTCGGTCCCACAATGTTTTTAGGCTTAAGAGGCATAGGACCTCCTGCAATCAAGTAATTCTAATAAATATGGAAATTATCATTATCATGTCCCTTGTCTTTGATTTTATACACCAGACTTCAGTACACACCTCTGGATGAGCTTCCTTCGTTGTCTTTAAGCTCTCGAACTCCATGTGCAAGCTTGTCAACTACGATTGAATCTGTTCTACTCCAGCATTTGTATCCTATACTGGCGAGGCTTCCAATGTCATTGTGATCTCCACAGCCTCTACTTGTGTTCCTGTCTTTTGATGTGATAATGGTAATCTCATATGAGGTAAAAACGAAGCAACATACAAGTCTTTTTGTTGATCATCCATGATGTTCATATTAGGTTGCCAGATCAGGCATTTTAACCTCTGATCAAAATCCCATGAGGAATCATTTATATTTTGTTGTATCTAATTAAAATCTGTTAGAGAATACGCTTGAGACTTAGGCTTCTTAAACTCGTTGTTCAACACTTGTTGAGTCTCTGCCAACCTTGCACTAGGTCTATCTCGATAGAATTTAATATACCAAGTCAGCGCCCTATCCTGCAGCACTGTGACCATCTATGCTTTCTTTATATTATCATCAGTAATCTACTACACTGTCCACACAACATTTGCAGCAAACTAGAATTGTTCAGGTTCTTTTCTTCCTACCCCTTTAAATATTGGCATCTTCATCATTCTCGACATGTTGAACGGTTGGTGCAGAGGAGGAGGTGGAAGTGAGGGTATAGGTGTATGTAGTGGAGGTGGGGTTGGATGTGGAGTGGATGGATGAGGTATCCTTAGGATACCTTGACTTACTATCTACAGTGCACTTTCCGTGTACTCAGAATAGTCCCTTCATCATCGTTGGAAGAGGATCCTAACAACGAACTGTATTCATATCCCGATTCTCCATTCCTTTTAAAGGATTTTCCACTTCATGTAGTCCCAAACATCAAGGTAATGGTATAACCCATTTTTCACACAACAACATCTTAATCCAAGTTTTTAGAGATTTTAAATACTTACCTCACAGTTCCTTGAAGAGTCTGCACTCTGCTTCACTATAGCTGATGGTCATATCGATATCGAGCACAGTGATGAATCCTCCAAAGATACAATCAATCCAGTGATCAAAATCCCGTGTGATGTTGTTTTCTGAAGCTTATAGGTGCTTCACCAGCTCTGGAGTCCACACAATAGGGTTTTCAAGCCACCACGTACCCTGATGATCCCCTAATTTATACAACCACTTATGCAATTTGCAAGGGAAGATACATAAAAAGGCTTCAATTTCATCTGTGTATAGGTATCTATTCAACCACTGCTCCTTGGATAACCACAAATTTATGTTCACCTGAGCTAAAATGCGTGCAAATTCTGATCGAGCCATATTTCGATTTCCTTCTTAGTAGGGAACCACTTATTTAACATCACACATTCCTCAATTAGATCTCGGTCCTGGAAACAAAACCATTTGTTGGCTTGATGGGGCCTGACCCAGGTTCATCTTTAACTATTCCAACAAAAAAATCCTTAACTGCTAGCCCTTTCGGCAATAACCTACATAGCGTAGGCTGTAGTCTCACCCAGATGCATGTGTGATGTGTTCCTGAAGTTCCTATTCCTTAGATATACCTTCACACAACTCTAATTGTTACGAATAGACAACTACTACGAATATATATAAATGACTTTCAAATCTTCACGAAGGTACTTAATTGTACTTATCATGCATAAATATTATAGATAGACCAATTTCGCACAGTAAATAAGCATCAATTCACATAAAACATATCACAGAGTGAAGATGCATTAACTTTGTAGAAGTAATTGATAAGAAACAGATGCATCAATTTCAGACCTAAAATAGTATTTATTAAGTATAAATGTTCAATTACATACTTCTTCTCCCTACGCATTCAACTGTAGGGGCCTGCACACTTAGCTTGAGGACTTACCAAGGTCTCTGCGCACTCAACTGCTGGAGCCTTCCCCTCTCGCCTAAGTACAGGAAGCATACCTTTCCTGCGTTAGCACCTTGCCCTTACAATGATTCTTCTATTCAATTTTCTACTTAGAATCTCTTTGAATCGTCTATTTATAGCATTTTCTTTACAATGTCATGGTCACAGACCATGGGCAAGTCTCAAAAAACTCTATCACCTACCCAACTAAGGGACTAAAGTCCCTTTGACTTCTAGTAGCTTTGTGCTCCTCTTCCACATTTCGCGAAGACTTTACATTTGCTACAAAAGTATATTTTAACATTTTCCAAAAACATAACAAAATTAACCCCAGGGACCCCATCCCATCATGCACCTATACACAAAGTCCTAAGAATTGTTGCACACGTGTCATCATAGTTATCCCAAAGTCTATATTAAGTGTTGCAATTATTGTATATTGTCGTAAATAAATCACATGGATCAAAATTATTTGTTAATTTGTTTGGATGAGATATGTTTTTGTGTCACCAAAGTATTCTAAGTGTGTGATCATAGTCAAGGTTCATCATAGTTCATCACCCATCCAACACTTTTCCATTTTCAGAAAAACTTCTTGATTGAGAAAATTAGGTTCACTAGGCCCTTTCTGAACTACACACTATGTAGCCTTAGCCCTCTATGATGTGCCCTTGCTCCTTGGCACCATGAAATTCACAATTCCTATCTCTTATGACTATTGCATTGTGCAATTCCCATGCCCAAGCCCAGACCTTGACCTCTATAGTTGCGCAATCATGTCCTCCAGTCGGGCTTGAATTACGCACTTCGCATCTCCAGGTCTCAAGCTCATCCCCTGACTATGTGAATGGTGTAGATGTGCAGAATCCCATCCTCCATTAACTCCTAAAATTGCATAATGTTCTCTCCTAGTGTCCATTCCCTCAACTTGACCCCACTGGCTGTAGAAATTGCATAGTCTTATCCTTTAGGTTTCCTTAAGTTGTGCACTTCAAAGTCGCAAAGCTCAATATCTTCCCCCTGAATGTTGGAATTGTGCATTGCATAGTCACTGAGTCCCTCTTCCCATCCTATCACTTCTTCTATGCTCAGTTGGTGGATCAAAATGCAACATCTTATACTAGGGGGTTTTCGGATTGACGTCATCTCATCATGAGTGGATTGTAAGAAAAGGAACCCTATGATGTCATGGAAAGATGATGGAGAAAGAGAAGGAGGGAATCATGCCTAAAGGCTCTCTTGTAGTTGAACTTACAAGTTGATCAATCAAGAGAAAGAAAAGGGACATTAGTTTGTGACCACTATCCAAGACTCAAGATCATTGAAGATTTTACATCACCAGGGCCATACAGAGGTGAAGAGAGTGAACATTCAAGAAGACATTAGTACTTAGCGGCAAAAGTGACTTGACATTACCAAATCATCTACTAGTCCATCTGAGCAATATCATGTCACGTCATGTCATGAATGGTCATATGCCACATCACTATTGTGGATCATGTATATTGTAATCAAAATGTATTATAAAGTGGAAGTCCAAAAGGACACACATGGAATGTGAAGAGTCATGTAAGTTGAAAAGTCATAGGAAGCCAAATAGTCATGAGGGTAGTCAAAGGGTCACCCTTGGTTATATATACTCCTTGATTGTATGAGCTTAGGAATTTTCACCTTGGCTCCTGCAACAAGGAATTAGAGAGACAAGTTAATTATTTGAGGAGCAAGGAGTGGCTCTAATGCTCCACTATTGGAGCTAGTGATGTACATTGTAAAAATGTGTCATCGAAATTTTACTTAATAATAGAAGCCTTTTGCAGATGTTTAAATTTCATGTTTTCTTTCACATGTTCTAAGATAGTTAAAATATTTCGATTATTTTAGTGCTTATATTATTGATAATGTGTTGTAATGGTTGTTATCGTTGTCCCATCCTTGTCGACTATTCCATGGGATATGAGACAAACCTTTCTTCATTTATTGGTTGTAACAACTGTCACATCCATTGTCGACTATTCCACTGGATGTTAGGAAAACCCTTCTAGTTCATGTGTGTCTCTTCTTGTGTGGTACTATTACCTCTCATTTAGAGGCCCAATTTTCTCCCCTCTTCCTAGTAGAATAACCTTGACACAATTGCAACTGAACACTCACCAGAAACACCTTATTGCTTTTCAAAGGCACCATTGCATCCCTCTCTCTTGATAGTTAGAGTCAGGGAAAATATTTAAGGATTCAATAGCCATGCCTTTATACCATATGAGACTCCTACACCTAATGGTGTGATGTATAATTTGATTTGAACATTGAGGAGATCCCCTGAATATTGGCTGGTCTAGCACTATCAACATGTTTGGCGCTATAAGGAGGAAATCCAATGTTTTAGGGCTGATAACCCCACCAACCCCAACATCTTATCCTATTTTCAAGGTAGAAACATTCATTGCACCTACCCTATTCATTTTTCTGAAATTGGTGACTCTTCTTAGCCCAATCTTGAATGCACTTGTGAAATCACATTTGATCAAATTCGGACCATCCGCCCTATAATCCATCAATTTGAAAAAGTTGTTGGATTGAACCTAGGAGTAATTAGTATTCCATATTCTCTGAAGAAGAAAAATACCACCCCCACAGGGATAATAGTTTCTACTCTTGAAGACTTGGTACTTGCCACTCTTGAAGAATCAGCAGACTCTGTGAAAAGGGAAGAAGAGCCATTATATTTTCACAAAGAAGAGGGGGGAAATGAAGAAAAAGACATGGTATACTAAGATATATATTGTATGAATCATGGCCAATTGGCACTTCTGGGTTTTTTATACAAGATGCCAAAGCATGCGGAGTAGCTCCTAACAAAGTATGACCTTGATAAAACAGTGAAGGTTGAAGATCATCTGGAAAACTTTTAACTACACCTGTAAACACTTGAGGTATGTCATGATGATTTTGCATGTAAATTTTTTCCATGTACCTTGGATGGTAGATAAGTTTTATGGTATCATAGCCTTCCCCCAAACTCCATTCAAAATTGGAGGGGGTTCAAGAAAATATTCCTTGAAAATTTTGTTGATGATAAGATCCCTGCCATGTTGTTGAAAGAGTTGGGTAATATTAAGATGGAGAAAAAGGATAAAGTGAAAGACTCAATCAAAGGTTTAACCACATCTTGAATACATTTTTAGAAAACATGAAACCTCATGACTCCATCACAATAGATTACTACACTTCTAACTTGCCAGCAAGCATTGCACAGTTCGTGAAGCAAACTATGAAACAAACACTAATGGAAAATTATGAAGAGGATATCATTTTTTAGAAGGACTTGCATGAAATCAGAGTCATCTTAGATGGTGAACCAACCAAAGACTCCAAAGGTATAGGTAAAAGGTCTCAGGCCTTTGTGAGCAAGACCAAAGAGAAAGAATCATTTGATCTTGAAAGCTTGACCTCTCTTGTCAAGACTCTATCAAACGAGATGGAAGAGCTCAAACAAAGGTAAAGAAAGACCACGATAAGTAGAAAGCCTCTCAAATTCAACCTATTTAGATGGACTGCAACCTATGGCAGAAACAACAAAGAAACGACAAAGTCTACATAGTGTTGTGATGTTTTATTGAATATTGAAAAATTGGGCACAAATCAATATTGTTCGTATCATCAAGAATAGCATTCAAAGAAAACCTGCCCACAATGAAATCACTCCATGAGCATGCTTTCTATCCATATTTTTGATGCAATGATGGTCAAGGAGAAGACTAGGTCTTCAGAAGAAAATGAAGAAGCTATTGTAGCCGATGAGACTCCAAGTGTCGGGCATGTTGTAAACATGTTTAATTGTATACTCATAGACTAAAAGAGTATTGTCGATAAGCAGCCTCTGAGTGATGGTCTGGACCAAAAGTAGACCAATCGATACATCTTGAGAAGCCAAAGGCCAACCACTACAGTCTATTTTCCAAAGTATAAATTTAAAGAAAATATGTTTAGGAAAGTTAGTCCACCGGTAAACTCGGTGCAGAACACTCAGAGCAAGTCTAGGAAATTAGTCATAGTGAAAAGTGCTTCTGCAAGAAGTAAATATATAACCATTACTTTGAAAGTCATAGACCAAGTTAGATTCCCAGAAACTTTAGCCATTCTTCCCACTATGGACCACAACATAGTTGATGACATGAAGAAAGTTCCTGCGAACATTTCAATGTTTGAGTTAACAAATATCACAAGCCAGTGGGACATCCCCTTATGGGCACTTGGGAAGACCACCACAAGTAATGCCACCTCTTCAAACAAAGGAATTTGTAAGTCTTCTAGTTCTCTCGAATATGTACTTAACACGTTCACAATGGATGCAAACAATCTCTTCCCACATTTCTTGTTAACTTTAAAAATGTTTAATTTCAATGTACACAATTGTTTCGTTGATTCTTGTGCATCAATGAACGTAATTCCATTATTTTTTGCCAAGAAAATCAACACAAAATGGGACAAAAAAGATGCACAAATTGTTTAGCTAGATGGAAATCATGTCCATGCGATTGGTGAACTTAAATATGTCATCATTCATTTATAATCCAATGAATGGGTCCACTGATGTATCAACATAGTGATTGTGTACATTATGGAAGCATACAGAGTGTTATTGACCAAAGACTAGTATACCAAGCTACAAGGGTACTTTCCAATGCACTACTCACATCTATAGCTTTTGTATAAGGGTAGAAATAATCAGATCTGGGTAGATTCATAAATTTATATGAAACACATGGTCACTCCTTTCAACATACATAATGAACCGATGGCTTTTGCATAACTAATTTTGAGAATTTGCTTCCTTCAAACCCAACTCGGGTGTTACCTTGAGCAACCATCCCCAGTTCCACCAAATACACAATTGGAGCTCCTTCTAAATCCAACTGGTGAAAATGAGCTTTGTACAATTATTAGTACTAGAAGCAATAATAGTGTAGTTCCCAGTCCCTATACATATAATATGTGGAGCTTATACTTTGATGGTTCCAAAATGCAGGAGGGCTCTCGAGCTAGTTTCGTTTTAATAGACCCATTGCAAAGAAAGAATTTTATTTCTAGCGCTTATAATTTGAGTGCATGAACAACACTACAGATTATGAAGCACTCATCCAGGGCTTACAAAGAGCCATTGACCTTAATGTTGCCATCCTGAAAGTGGTAGGTGACTCAAAAATTGTGGTGCGATAGGTACACATTACCATACATTATGTGTCACCTCATCTTAGATATTATCAACAAGAGGTATGGCATATGATTTCACTTTTCCAAGCTTTCAATATTATTTATTCTCCAAGAATGTGTAACACAGTTGTAGATGCATTAGAAAATGTTGTTGTTAGGTTGTCACCATTGAGGGATATTTTTTCTATTGAAATTTTTTATAAGCCTTTCGTCGTCGATAATTTCACTAATTTATATGTTTTTGATGATGACCAGTAGATACTATACTTAATGGCAAACAATGATGTGTTCAAAGATGCATTGATCAATGAGGATAAGCACAAAAAGGCATTACAGGATGAAACCAATGCACGTAAGGGAAATAGCATCCCTGAGGGTGTGGTATTATTGGAGAAGTTGTGTGACATGTAGAATCGTTTTCGGGGACCTATCAATGCTTAGACACATAGTTCCACACTATCCCACAAATAGGTTAACTTGGGAATAGAAAACGATCCGAAGTATGTCAATCTCGGTACTTGTTGTACACCATAAGAGTGGCAAGAATTTATCCGCTTATTCAAGTAGTACCAAGATGTGTTCACATGGACATACAATTAGTGTAAAAAATCTGATGTGTGAATCATCTAGCATGTGATACCAATAAAGGAAGGGGCCATTCTATTCCAACATAAGTTGAGAAAAGTACATGCAACACTTGGGCCTCTTATTTAGAAAGAGTTGAGGAAAATGCTAGATGCTTGGATCATATACAGAGTGTGGCACTCAACATGGGTGTCAACTTTTGTCCCAGTGAGAAAGAAGTCTAGGGAAATCTACTTGTGTGTAGATTTCTAAAATCTCAACCACACCTTAAACAAGGAAAACTACCCCATGCCATCCATGGAACAAATGTTGCAAAAAATATCGGGGTCCGAAAAGTTTTCTTTGTTGGACAACTATTCTGCATACAACCAAGTTCTAGTTGTAGACCCTTACAGACTTAAGACCACCTTCTGAACTATGTGGGGCACATTCATATTCAGGAAAATTATGTTTGGGCTAATCAACGCTGGTGCAACATTTCAACATGCTATGGAAATTGCTTTCCACGGATTGATTGGAAAAAATGTAGTGGTCTATCTTGACGACATAACAATGTTCTCCAAACAAAGGTCAGACCACATACACCATGACAGAGTCATTATTTGCATACTACCACCACCGATAAAATATGCTCTTATAAAGTGGTCCTAGGGTGTGAAAGTCATTTTTTTTTTCATTTCAGTGAGTCTTCAAATAAAAATTTGGTCACTAGGTATTAGGTCTAGGATTTGTTTTCACTCCTTCCAAAGTCTTTCAAGTATTGGTTCATGTCACCATTTGGACGAGTGTACCATCATTAAAATATTTTTCATCATTATTTCAAGTTCCAATGGGTCATTTTACACCTTGTTTGTGCTTCAGTTGTGCTTAGGTAAGGTTTGTTTCCCTCTCTTAGGGTTTCGAAGGTAATCTTCCTTGGATGGTCAAATCATCAAAAAAACTTGTATCTTGATGCTCATACACATTCCCCTACCCTCAAAATACCTTCTTAAACAATTTTCATCACTAATATCCCTTAAATTCATCATTTTCCCACAAACCCTATCATATTGCTACAATTTGACACTTTTCTAGGTTAGGCCTATGTTTTTCCCTTTTGGACCCCTTCCACTCACTCAATCTTTGAAATTACACTTTCCCCTACTTCCTAACATCCCTCCCTAATTATAAAAAATTTTCTCAAGAAATTAGAAGCCCCTCCTCCCCTTCATTTCCCTTCATTTCTACAAATCCCTTGTTCCACACATCGGGATAGGTTTTATTGAAATGATGTTTTTGAGCAAGAAAAGATGAATTTGACAAAAGTGAGAGAGGTTTTTGTCCAAAATAGAGGAAATAAGTAAAACCTCCTTCAGTGTTTACACATGTCTCATGGTTTTGGAAAAATTTCCAAAACATTATTTTCCTCAGGAGAGTTGCTACACTTCTCGAGCGACTTTGGGAAAATCAAGATTTCTCCTAGCTGGAATGTCCAGAAGACCTACATGATGAGTCAAATCATAACTATACACAGATATATTTCTAATGAGCTATCATGAGTACAATTTTGATTTGAGGAAGACCTCCAAAAGTTGACTAGAACAACACTCTACATTTTGGCAGCCTCATTCTTCACATTTTGACCAGTTTCGGGAGATTGAGCTTTTGACAGGGAAAATAAACTCCAAAATGAAAAATTCAAGATGTTCTGGAAATTAGACTCGACAATATTTCCAAAGAACTATCCCAAGCTTAATTTGGACATTTGGAAGCTTCTTAAAAGTTTATTTGAAGTTGGCATTGCGCACTCACTTCAGGCGCTACGCATTTACCCAACGTTGCGCACTCTCTTCAGGTGTTGTGCACTTCCTCTCGGCGCTGCGCATTTTTCTAGGAGAGATAAAATCAACTCCTTAGCTCTACTAAAGTGATTTCAACCTAAAGACAAGTAATTATTAGCTAATGGATGTGCCTTTTCCTCCTTAAGTCAATTTCTAAGTGCTTGAAAGGTTTTATTGAAGATTTGGTTTAATTTCAGATCTAAAGCCTAGATTCCCCAACACTATCATTGTATTCACAATCCATTTCATATAATCCCCTATACCTTCCTTCCCTCTCCCTAAACCTTTACATCTAACACTCTCTAAACCTTTGCCCCAAAACCCTAAACCCTAGGTGCTACAATTACCTAGGCTCCCAAACCCCAACCGTCATATCCATCATACTAATAATCCATATCCCCTCCTTCGTTACTTAAATTCCACTAACCTAATACCTCCCTATGGTTTGAAATTAAAACACCATGGAAGAAGAAGAAAACATGCCTAGGAGGTGGCCTAATACTAAAGGCCTAAAGCAAGCTTTGAAGCTTGAAAGAGAAAAGGAAGCTCAACTTGGTAGCCAACTCACCTTAAATGAACAAATTGGTATAATGATGAATGAGAACAGGGAATATTGGCTTGAGAGGGCTAAAAATATTCTTGAGGACCTATTAGCTAAATCCAATAGAAACACAAAAGTTCAAAGAAAAATGGCCAAATACTATGCCATGAGAAACAAAATTCTACAGCCAAGCTCAAAAGGGCTCATGTAAAAATTGAGGCCTTAACTCATCAAAAGGACAAGGATAAGCTTGACCTGTTGGCAGAGGCTTCTCTCCATGCTTAGTTAGCTTTAGCATCACCTATTTCAACCATTTTTGAAGACCATGAACTCATTTTTGGCTTTTTGCATTTCCTGTTTTTTCCAGACAATTTTTATATCATTTTTTTGGCCAAAAGCGTAGTGCCCTAGGCGTTGCACACTTTTTGGAGGCATTATTTGCAGAAATGGCCACCACCATTGGATTTAGAAGGACCAAGACAGTCAGGAAAACCATATTTCCAGCCTCGGAAGGAAAAACCGGTTGGTTAAAATAACAAAAACCTAGCAAAATATCACATTTCTACCTCATTTTTGGACCAGGCACTACACATGTGACTAGTCTTGAGAGAAATCACTTTCGGAGGGCCAACTGAAGCTCATTTTGAAATTTGAAGGTAGATCCAGAAACTAGTCACTATAATATTTCCAAGGAGTTATCATGGGCTCAATTTTGACATTGGGAAGGTAGTCAAAAGTGGGTTTGAAGATGGAACTACGTGTTTCCTTCAGGTGTTGCGTGTTTGACACTGGTGCTACGCACTTCACAGGCAACCAGTTCTTTCACTATTTCTTTTGTTTTTCACTTTTCACCTCTCGGATTTTGGTTTTCCACTGATGTAATTCATGATGATGATGTAATTAAAGTATATTTTTTGTTACCTAGCGTAGATACTTCAAATGAATGGCCTAAGTGACATGTAATGAATCAGTTTGCTTCATATTGGGAAAGAGTCAATTTGACCACCCTAGTCTTTAGCTATCAGTTCAATATTGTGTGCAACTACTCCTCCTCTCATGAATTTGACCCTTGAGGCTAGTATTAGTTGTTTTGAGGCCTATATCATGTAGTTTCTTAGTCATTTTCCTAGTTGGACTCAATCGGATGCTCATAGCTTGATTGTACATCATTGTAAGTAGTTTGGCGAGGAGATTAATAAGATTTGCAACTATTTTTATGGGATCCCTGTGGTATGGAGTTTTAGTATAGTTTCTTCTTTTGTGATCATTTTTTTACATGTTTTATGTATGCCATCATTCATTTCATTTATTCTAGTTGAATGCTTTCAAGTTTGATAGGTAGAATCCATTGTATCAGTGCTCTGCCTTGGGAAATCAATCAATGTTTCATGTTTTCTGCTGTTTAAGAAGAATCCATGATTGTCCCATCCCATTCTTAGCTCCTAATCATTCTTAAACACCTCACTTCATCAAGCCTAAAGTGCTAAAGCCTATGCCTACCTTGCCCCATAGAACACCCTGCATTTCTGACCTAATTTCCCAGACCTAAACTGCCCAGCTCCACCTGATTTGGAAAAAAACCAAAAAATTTCAATCAAAACCTTCAAGCTACTATACCTAGCCTAAAATCCTTTACTTGATGCAGTCATCTTGACTGAGATCCTTATGTAAAGAGCCCTCTCCTAACCTAGTAGGGCTAGTTACTGGGCTAAGCTTGATTTGTGGTTACCCTGACGTTGCCTCCCTTCATCGTGAGGTCAATCTAGGTGATAACATGCTACTTAAAGAAAATCTTTAAGCGATGTTGTAAGTATGAGATATCCTTAAATCCCAAGAAAAGTATCTTCATAGTGTCTGAGGGTAATCTCTTGGGCCACATCATTTCCAAAAGTGGGATTAAGGTGGACCAAGACAGGGTCACAACAATCATGCAGATTCCCTTCCCTGTGAATAAAAGGGCTATGAAGTATTTCTTGGTAAAATTCAACTTCCTCCGTAAGTTCATCTCTGATTATGCTCAGATTTTCAAGCCAATATAGGATATGGTGAAGAAGGATGCAGTTTATAAATGGGATAAAAGGGAAGAGGATGTGTTTTCCAATATTAAGAAGGCTATAGGAGAAGCACCCGCATTATACAACCTAGACCTCAATAATGATTTCTACATTTTCGCTTCTAACACTTCTCTTGCCATTTTACTCAATCAAAAGGATGAAATGAACAACAAGCGACCTATATCCTTCATGAGCACAAGTCTACAAGGACTAGAAATTAGCTACCCTACCGTGGAAAAACAAGCTTATGAAATGTAAAAGGTCGTTAATCCTTTTCAGTCCTAACTATTGAAGAATCATTGTGTTATCTTTGTACCACACCCAGAAGTTAGATCATTGCTCATTCAACAAAATTTGGGTGAAAGAAAAGTGAACCAGATGGCTGGGTTACAAGAATATGATCTAGAAATCAATCTAGTTCACTCAATCAAGGGCCATGGTCTTTTTCAACTGGCAAAAAAAGTAGTATACACAAAGGAAGAAGAGGAAGATATTTTAGGATGGAAGCAGGAAATTGAGATGTGTAACATTGAGCAAGCCTCCCCCACTACTAGCACAAACTCTTGGTACACAAATGTCCACTAATACCTTGAGCATGACATAGTTCCCTCCCACTTTTCTGTACAATAGAAAAGGTCACTCAGACTTAAATAATTATCCTATCAGTTGGTGCATGGGGTGTTGTTCAGAAAGCACCACAATAGAGTATTGGTTAGGTGTTTGGAAACATATGATTTAGAATAGGTACTAAAGGATCTCCATGACAGACCATCTAGAGGAGACTTCGCAGGAAACATAGCAACATATAAGGTTATGCAGGTTGGTTTTTACTGGCCTGCATTATTTAGATATGCTCATGATTATGCCTACAAGTGTTCGGATTATCAAAGGTGTGTTGGCATTAACAATAGGTCAGTCACCCATTGCAGTGGAAGAACCTTTTCAATAGTGGGGCTTGGACATTATTGGAGGGATTTATTGCATTCATCAAAGCAACATTTCTACAAATTACTTCACATGGTGGATAGAAGCAATTCCTATAAAATAGGTGAATGATCATGAATTCATTAGCTTTCTGCAGCAGAACATCATTTCCAAGTTCAACATTCCCACTTCACTTGTTTTTTACAATGAAACACACATTTTATCACTAATACTTTATGATTTTGCATCTGAAAATGGAATTGTATTGAAACACTTAGCGAATTATTATCTGTAGGGGAATGGTCTTGTTGAATCCATGAATAAGAACCTGATATGCATTATCAAAAAGACCATATTTTCTTAGCAACAAATCTAGCACTCTGCTTTGGTAAATGCCTTATGGGCTGACCGAGTCATGCTAAAACCTTCCCTGAACACCTCCCCTTACTTATTGTTCTATGGAAAAGAATCCATCCTCCCACCCAACATCTACTTTCCTACACTCCAACTCTTGAAAGAATCGCAAGGCAAGCCATGTTTGTTGGTACAGTCTAGGATGGATACCCTTAACAAGCTACAACAAGAAAGGTTGCAAGGAAAAGAAAAAAATTCACTTCACCAGAATCATATCAAGAGGTTGTTTGATAAGAAGCCTACAGGGAAAAATAGCTTCAGTGTGGGTGACTTATTCTTAAAGTGGGATAAATTCCACGAGGAAAAAGGAGAACACACAAAGTGTCAGTCCATGTGGATTGGGCCATTCACGTTGCATGGAAATATTTCCCAATGCACTTATCACCTTCAATCACTTGATGGGAAGATTGAATCTCTATCTGTCAATGGCCAAGGCTTAAAACAGTATTTTCAATGAATATCTAGGTCCGTGACCTACACTATGTACATAATATTTTACTTTTTTGTTTATTTGTTTGCATGATTTTTGTTTTGGTTTCATTATGTGAATAAGTGTTTTACATGAACATGTTATGGCTTCTAAGTATGTTTGTGGCTCAACTATAAAGACGCTTGACACACTTCATCATTTGGCTTGCCTTTTGTCCATCTTCCTTGTGTTGGTTACATATTTTGGCCAACCAATTTCTAGCGGAAAATACAGTCTTTCCATAAGGAGAGTTTTGGTCCAACCATGAACCCATGTCTTGTTCAGAAACATCATTGCCTAAACTCAATATTTATGTTTGGTTTCTTCATACCTATCCAACTAGTATAAGAGGATAAGGGGAAGAATCTAAATGAGCCAACCTAAATTAGAGGTCTCTATATGCTTCTCTAAAGGAACAACCTCTTCTTCTCTTAATAAGTCGGGATCCCTCTTTGATCCCAAAATAAATAAGTTTCAATACATAATTCTATTTAAATAAATAAATAAATATGAATGAAGAGAAAGGCTTCCTACATAGAGAGGTGAAGTAAGCAACTCCACAAGGTACTTTCCAGGCTCGCTAGAAGTGTAGCAATGTTTGTGTTCATGCGTGACCCTGTCGGGGTACTTTCTAGGTCTTCTGGTAGCAGAGCAACACCATAGATGAAAAATTACACTCTGAAAGTATTAAGCTCATGAACTACACTACCCTTCCTGACTTGAAACAATGTGATATTGATAAATATTATGTTGTGTTCAACCAAGACAGTATAAGGGGGGGCGTGTCTATTGGTGGGCTAAGTGGGAAGGCCAAAGTAATTTGCATGATGAATCAATACTCCCCGAAGAACCACGACCGTGCACAAAAGAAGTCAATTGAGATACAGGAGTTGGAGTTCAACAAGTGTGTTGCCAAGTGTTGTAGCTACTACAACACCCTCCAAAATTTTGGCTTACTCTCAATTTTGGGGCCTTCCTTGGTCTTGTATGTTGTTGTCGCGAAACATAGGGCTTATTTCATGAGCTTTATTGCAATGTCTTGTTCCATTTTGCATGTTGGGTTAACTGTCATCTTTTGGCATGTTTGGCTATCGTGCAATGTTTGAAATCCTATTATGATGGTTTAAAAGGTATCTATTTGTATATATTAGTTTTTCTAACTATGTAAACATTTTCCACACCAATACACAAAGTCTTGAGCACCGTCGCACAAGTGTCTTCACGGTCGTCCCAAAGTCTATCTTAAGTGTTGCACTTATGGTATCTTGTCATAAAGAAAACATATAAAGTGAAAGTATTTGTTCATGTATTTAGATTATCTATTTTCTCATGTCTTCAAAGTATGATAAGTGTGTGATCATAGTCAAGGTTCATCACAATTTATCACCCATCCCGCACTTATCCATTTTCAAAAAAACTTCTTAACCGAGAAAATTAGCTTCATTAGGCCCTTTTTGAACTGCAAACTTTAGAGTCTTAGACCTCTAAGCTATGACCATGATGCTTGGCACTATGTAATATGTAGTTCCTATCTCTCAGGACTACATTACTACGTAGTTCTCGTGCCCAAGTTGAGGCCTTGACCTCTAAAATTGTGCAATTACGTCTTGCATCCTGCATTGACTTGTGCACTTTGAATCTTCAATCCTCAATCTGATCCCCTGAGTACTTGAACTACATATATGTGTAGAACCCTAGCCTCCCTTAACTCCCAAATATGTGCAGTTGGATCTCCCAGTGTCCATTCCTTCAGCCTGACCCCACTAGCTCTAGAAACTATGTAGTCTTTCCCTTTAGGCCTCCCCGAGCTATGCACTACACAGTCTCAAAGCTTAAGATCTTCCCCTTGACTGCTAGAATTGCACACTATGTAGTAACTGAGTTTCTCTTTCGAGCCTTTCACTTGTTCCGGGCTCAGTTGGTGGATCAAAATGCATCATATTAGACTAGGGGATTTTTGGATTGATGTTGTATCTTCGTGAGTGGATTGTAGGAACATGTACCCTATCATGTCATGTAAATATGATGGAGAAGGAGAAGAAGGAGGGAATCATGCCTAAAAACTCTCTTGTAGATAAACTTACAAGTTGATCAATCAAGAGAAAGCAAAGGGACACTAGTTTGTGACCATTATCTAAGATTGAAAATCATGGAAGATTCTGCATCACCAAGCCATGTAGAGGTGAAGAAAAAGCACATTCAAGAAGACATACAATACTCAGCGGTAACAATGACTTGACATTCCCACATCATAAAGTAGTCCATGTGAACATGTTGAAGCCCCGAAAATCGGGTCGACAAAGGGGGATACCCACCCGGTCTGGACCTTGGTTGGTAGTTCCTTATCCATTTGGTATAGCGGGTCCAACTGGGGATGACGGGACCACTTTCCCGACCTTGGGTGTGTGTGTGTATGTATGTAGAGTTTAGACTATGCTAATCTAAGGGGAATTTAAAGCAAATCTAATTTAGACTCTTTAAACTAACACTATGCTATTTGTAGTCTAATAAGAAACAATACATCTAATCTACACTAACCCGGGGTGTATATCTTTCTATTATGCGATGTAAAAAGATTTCGAATAATAACTGATAATAAAGATCATTCAACTATCATAAGAACATAAATCATTAAATATAAACTATTTTGCATAAGAAGTTAGGCAACACAGTTATGAGCAGCATATCGCATAATAAGTTACTTATATGTCAGATACAAACAATATGATTCCACCATACAAAAGTGCCAAATGATAACCCATACATTCATATAATGGCATATAAACAACTGAACTATAAATCATTTAAAGAACATAAGCAGAAAATAGTCAAGCGATAGAAGTACCATTTATGACTGGTTCCACTCATAAGCTTCAAGCAACAATGATTTATCTCTCCTTGTTCTAACGTCTACCAAGAGTACAGAAGTGCAACATCAGTAGCAGATATCAGACACAAACATTAATAAACCCTTAATCCATCCATTCATCAAAACCACCTCTGAGGGCGCAAAAGTGCATGTTCTGAGGATGAGTTTTTGAAAAATCTCCGGACCCTTTCCTAAATGCATGAGAAGGGTTTAAATACTGCTAACTATTTAACTTGATTACATAAATTTGGGATCCGGTTTTCAAATGACCGTCCCTCTGATAAAGAAAATCATTTCTAAAATTAAATCTAACTTTGAACTATTTCTGTATTTACTCCTTAGTGCGGTGAGTGTGCAGCATTCGTCTGAGAGGAGTCGGTTGGTTGCCTTTCCCTTTGTGCGTGTTATAAAAAATAGAAGTAACAAGGGTCGGCACCACTTTTTTGATAAACTATCAGATATTTTAGAGAATCTCCCGCTGACTAAATGTATACTTGGTAATAACTCGGATTTTTCTCAAACTGGATCTGCTTTTGCTATTTTGGTTTCCTGTCCTTGTGAATGACTTGATGAGTCAGAAGACTTTACTTTCCGAGCAATTCTCTGGATTGGAAACTGCCTTTGTTCTTCATTCTGGGCTTTTCTGTTGTGTAAGCTTTTGGTATCTTTGTAGTCATGTTGCTTTTGTGCGCCTTTGATTCTGAGCTTTAGGTGGCCTATCGTTCGTTAGCATCTGTTGAGTGATACTCTAGAATCTGTAGTCCTATCGTATGTGGTTCCTGCTTCTGAAGAAGTCTCTTCTGTGGCCTCTGAGCATCAGTGCTTTCCTCTTTTCCTTAGATGTTTCCTGCAAAAAAAATTACTCCATTTTATCTCCTGTTTTATAGTTTGCGTAAAGGAAAAGAGTAAATGAAAAATAAAGTCTGATATGAAAGCTTCAGATCTTGCGTGTGTATAATCATGACATTCAAAGTGAACTCACTCTTCGAAAAACGAAAAAGTAGTCATTCGTACAATCATTAATTTCGTTTTACAGGCGCGCGCCTAATTCTGATTAATGGACAGATTTCCTTGAATGTTGTGCTGAGCAAGATTCGCGCTTATCGCAGATCGCAGATTTGTATTATAGCATTGTGGTATCGCAATATCGGATCATCGCAGATCGCAGATTGTGGATTAGAGATCGCAAATCGCAAATCGCAGATCGCGGATATTAGTCATTGCATCTTACTCTATGCGGCTGCTGCGATATGCGACGTCGCACATCGGTCGTAGGGGATTTCTTAAGCCTCTCCTATTAAGAGCGCTTATGGTAAAATGTGATGCGATGAGTTTAGCATCGCTTTTTTGTGGTTTGATACGCTTATAAAAAGAAGTGTTTCCTTCGCTTTGCTGCGATAAGATTCTAAGGACAAACAAAAATATTCAAGGGGAATTTGATGAATTTTTTACTAAGGGTCCCCTATTTGCTCGGTGTTGTCGCTAATACCAAACAAAGGAGGGGGGTTGTTGGTGACCACAACAATGGCGATTCACTGGAAAGAACCAGTTATCTCTGACTTTCTATTTGAGCTTCAACTTCCGAAACAGAAAAATTTTCGTCAGTCTAAACTTTGTTATGGACAGATAGAGTACGTTTGTCTTATCCTATCAATGATACTTTATTTCAACCTTTCTGCATTCCATTCGTTTGCTTCCTATGGTTCAGCCCTTGTATTTACATTAGCCATTACTTGGTCCCTTTTAAAGATAAAATGAGGTCATCTCTGCTATGCTGGTCATTTAAAATATGCTCATTTACCGTAGGTAGAGCCTCTGTTGCCCACAGGCGTCCATAGCCTCGACAGGGTTACCTGTTACCCAGCAATGATCCTTTATCCTGCTTAAAGCTATCTACAACTTTTTCAGAGAGAAAACCATTTTTATAATTTTTCTTTTTTTTTTATTCTCCAAAGAACAATGTCTTGGTTTGGTGGCCAATTTATGACACAATAATTCACTTGATTTACACTTTTGCTGAACAAGATGGCTCGTGATGAGACCCCTTGTCTTTTGATTGCAACAATCTTAAGTCATTTCCCTGTTTTGGTGGACAGTATTGGCAAGGTCAGCAAGTTATAATATCTGTGATCATGATAAGCCGGCTCGTGATGAGACCCCTTATTCTTTGAGATACATATTTCTTTCTCGGATTACTTCTCTGAATGCTGCGATTTCCTTTAGCAGGGAGGAACCCATTGTTTTTCCTTAAGAAAGTTCTGGACGATAATAATAGAGTTCGAAAAATAGCAGTTTTACAGAGAGTGCTCATTTTATAATTGATACCTTTCTTTGTACTGATATAAAACAAGATTTTTTCCAAAGGTTGCTTTCATAAAAAATTTTGAAGTCAGAACTAGTATCATATCTAGAGTAAAGTTGGACTCTATTTGTCAATAATAAAGATCAGATTCTCAAAAAGAATTTACTGTTTGTACAATTGAAATAAAAACAAGATCTGACAGAGGATCTGGTGTTCAATTTAACGTGAATTCCTGTAGTAATCATCTACAACTAGTTTTATTTCTAAGAAAGGAGAACAAAAAGCTATCCTACAAAAATTAGAAGAGTTATCTTATATGGAAAGTATATTTTCAGGATTTGTCCGTTAACAGGCAAGGAATCCTTTCTACCTGCTAAATCCTACAACACAAACGTTGGCGGTCCTATGACTTCTACAATCTGAAAAGGACCAAGCCACATTTTCTGGAATTTTGTATGTTTGCCTTTCTCTTCGTGAGCCTTATCCCATTTCAAAACTAGATCTCCCATCTAAAAGTTTTTTCTGGTTATTATGCTTGAGTCAAAAGAGGATTTTATTAGTGCTTGGTGATGAGCATGGGTTTTCCTAGCTTGCTCTCGTTGTTCTTCCAATTTAATTATTCCCATCTGTCTTAGTTGTAAGGAGGAAGTAGATACTTCATCGATGTATTGTACTAAAGACAAGGAAGGAATCATTAAAAGGGTTGGAAGAACCACTTCCTTCCCATAAACTAAGTTAAAGGGAGAAGTGTCGATTGAAGCCTTCTTCATTATTCTATCTGCCCATAAAGCGTTTACCAAGGTTTTGTGCCAATTCTTCTGGCTCTGGTCAACTGTCCTTTTAATAATCCTGATTAGGTTTTTATTTGTTGAATCAGCCAATCCATTTCCTTGCGGATAGTAATTGGATGAATATTTTAGTTTAAACCCTCTTTTAAGTGCAAAACCAGTCATTGCATTCCCAGAAAAGTAAGAAGCATTATCAAAAATTAAAGTTGATGAAAATCCAAATCTAGTGATTATAAATTGATCAATGAACTCAATGATATTTTCAGAATTAGCTGTCTTGAGAGGTACCGCTTCTACCCATTTAGTGAAATAATCAGTTGTCGTGAGGATATACCTATGCTACTTATAGGAGTGAGGAATGATCTCACCTATTATGTCCAGGCCCCATTGACTGAATGGTTGCTCAATGTTTACCGACTGTAGTGGCATGGACGGTTTCCTTTGTCTCCCTGCAATAGTTTGGCAGATTTGGCATTTCCTCACGTAACTATGTGAGTCTTTGAACAGTGTGGGCCAATAATACCCTGCTCGCAAGATCTTGTGTGCGGTGGCATCTCCAGCATAATGTCCGCCTGCAGGTCCATCATGGAGTTCCTACAAAACCTTTTCGGATTCAGTTTTCTCGAGACACCTAAGAAGCACAGAATCATAATTTCTTTTAAACAGAACATCATCTATGAGCTGATATTGTTTAGCCTTTAATCTCAGGGC
>APFE031290364.1:43587-59843 GCA_000404065.3 Pinus taeda
GTGGTACTCTCTTCTTCTTCCTCTTCTTCGGATTCGACATTTGAGATAGCGTTGGGTGGTTTCGCATCCATTGAAGGGCCTCTTTTAAAAGCTCTGTAGGGCTTTTTTGAAGAAGTTTCTGCCACTTGTTCTTTTATGTCAATCATCTCATTGGACATGGTCTTTAATACCTTCTGCAACCCTTCTAAATCGAAAGGATCTTTCGTCTGTTTCTTCATGGGGTCTTCTTTGAAGGTGACCTTTTTAGATTTGCGTTCTTCTATCGCAGATCTCTTTTCCAAGGCTATAACGCGTTTCTCTACTGCTATCACCTCTGTCAGGTTTTCAACTAAAATTGTTTTATTTTCCCTATCTACGAAGACTGCTAAGTTTGATGGTAAGGCTATGATATACCATTCACACTGTACTTCTTCGCTAGGTTGGGAAGCAGTGGGGATTTTTTTGAGGATCTTATTGAATCGTAAATTGAAATCTTTGATGGGTTCTCTAGCTTCGGCTTTCAGATTGGATAAGTCACTGATTAACGTTTCCATTGATCTGTCATCACCAAATTTGGTGAGGAATTGATTTTGAAAGATGTCCCAACTTGTTATAGACCCGGAGGGTAATGAAAAGTACCATGATCCGGCTGTTCCTTGCATTGTATAGGGAAAAAGCCAGACAACAGCATCTTCGTTGGTAACTCTGTTGAGATTGACAGAAAGCATGAAATTGTTAATGTGCTCTTCAGCTAGCATGCCTGCTTCTGGGTTGAATTTGGGTAGCCATTTCTCAGGATGGGTCGGTGTTTGGCTCAAGGGTGGAGGCATTAAAACTGCTCCAGGGTTGTTCCATGGAGATTGGGCCATTTTTGAGCTACTAATAGTTGCAAGTGTAGGGGATGATCCTTGAGGATGGGAAGATGAAGATATTATGATCTTAGACGATTGGGGAATAGGGGTTGTGGAAGGTGGATGAGTGGTTTGGAATGAAGATGTGGGCGGTTGAGATGGATGATGTAGATGAAAGAGTCTCACTGCCAGACTGCAGTGATGTTTTCCTTGCTCTTTTCCTGGTGGGAAGAGGGAATTCAGTTGGCTGGATGTCAAATTTTTCGCTCTTTAACCTGGTTAGGGGATGAGCAGGATTGTACTACGAACTCACGCTACTTTGAGATTTATCAGATCCCAGTGTAAAAATAAAAAATCCCTGGAGTTTGTGAATAAGAGTTTGAACTTCAGGGGGTTCAATGGTAGATTGGTCTGAAATATTAGGGTATGTAGCAGCGGTTAATATTCGACCGACTTCTGACTCTAGATTTAAACGTACTGGGGAAGTTGGGGGAGTTGATGAGGCTAATTTACTCTCAGAATGGTATTTAGATTTTGATTTAGGTGCCATTCATAGTTCAGGCCCTCCTTCTAGTGCCAAATATGTTGAAGCCCCGAAAATCGGGTCGACAACAAGGGGGATACCCACCCGGTCCGAACCTTGGTTGGCAGTTCCTTATCCGTTTGGTATAGCGGGTCCGACTGGGGATGACGGGACCAGTTTCCCGACCTTGGGTGTGTGTGTATATGTATGTAGAGTTTGGACTATGCTGATCTAAGGGGAATTTAAAGCAAATCTAATTTAGACTCTTTAAACTAACACTATGCTATTTGTAGTCTAATAAGAAACAATACATCTAATCTACACTAACCCGGGGTGTATATCTTTCTATTACGTGATCTAAAACGATTTCGAATAATAACTGATAATAAAGATCATTCAGCTATCATAAGAACAGAAATCATTAAAGATAAACTATTTTGCATAAGAAGTTAGGCAAAACAGTTATGAGCAGCATATCGCATAATAAGTTACTTATATGTCAGATACAAACAATATGACTCCACCATACAAAAGTGCCAAATGATAACCCATACATTCATATAATGGCATATAAACAACTGAACTATAAATCACTTAAAGAACATAAGTAGAAAATAGTCAAGAGATAGAAGCACCATTTATGACTGGTTCCACTCATAAGCTTCAAGCAACAATGATTTATCTCTCCTTGTTCTAACGTCTACCAAGAGTACAGAAGTGCAACATCAATAGCAGATATCAGACACAAACATTAATAAACCTTGATCCATCCATTCATCAAACCCACCTCTGAGGGCGCAAAAGTGCATGTTCTGAGGACGAGTTTTTGACAAATCTCTGGACCCTTCTCTAAATGCATGAGAAGGGTTTAAATACTGCTAACTATTTAACTTGATTACATAAATTTGGGATCCGGTTTTCAAATGACTGTCCCTCTGATAAAGCAAATCATTTCTAAAATTAAATCTAACTTTGAACTATTTTTGTATTTACTCCTTAGTGCGGTGAGTGTGCAACATTCCTCTGAGAGGAGTCAGTTGGTTGCCTTTCCCTTTGTGCGTGTTATAAAAAATAGAAGTAACAAGGGTCGGCACCACGTTTTTGATAATCTATCAGATATTTTAGAGAATCTCCCGCTGACTGAATGTATACTTGGTAATAACTCATATTTTTCTCAAACTGGATATGCTTTTGCTATTTTGGTTTCCCGTCCTCGTGAATGACTTGATGAGTCAGAAGACTTCACTTTCCGAGCAATTCTCTGGATTGGAAACTGCCATTATTCTTCATTCCAGGCTTTTCTGTCGTGTAAGCTTCAGGTATCTTTGTAGTCATGCTGCTTTTGTGCACCTTTAATTCTGAGCTTTAGGTGGCCTATCGATCGTTAGCATCCGTTGAGTGATACCCTGGAATCTGTAGTCCTATCGTATGTGGTTCCTGCTTCTGAAGAAGTCTCTTCTGTGGCCTCTGAGCATCAGCGCTTTCCTCTTTTCCTTAGATGTTTCCTGCAAAAGAAAAATTACTCCATTTTATCTCCTGTTTTATAGTTCGCGTAAAGGAAAAGAGTAAATGAAAAATAAAGTCTGATATGAAAGCTTCAGATCTTGCATGTGTATAATCATGACATTCAAAGTGAACTGACTCTTTGAAAATGAAAAGTAGTCATTCGTACGATCATTAATTTCCTTTTACGAGTGCGCTTCTAATTCTGATTAAAGGACAACTTTCCCTTGAATGTTGTGCTGAGCAAGATTTCGCGTTTCGTCGCAGATCGCAGATCGCAAATTTGTATTATAGCATTGTGGTATCGCAATATCAGATCATCGCAGATCGCAGATTGTGGATTAGAGATCACAAATCACAAATTGCAGATCGCGGATATTAGTCATTGCGTCTTACTCTATGCGGCTGCTGCGATATGCGACGTCGCACATCGGTCCTCGGGGATTTCTTAAGCCTCTCCTATTAAGAGTGCTTATGGTAAAATGCGATGCGATGAGTTTAGCAATGCTTTTTTGTGGTTTGATACGCTTATAAAAAGAAGTGTTTCCTTCGCTTTGCTGCGATAAGATTCTAAGGACAAACAAAAATATTCAAGGGGAATTTGATGAATTTTTTACTAAGGGTCCCCTATTTGCTCGATTTTGTCGCTAATACCAAACAAAGGAGGGGGGTTGTTGGTGACCACAACAGAACAGTATCATATCAGGTCATGTCATGAGTGGTCATATTCCACATCACTATGATGAATCATGTATATTGTATTCAAAATGTACTCTAAAGTAGAAGTCCAAAAGGACACACATGGAATGTAAACAGTCATGTAAGTTGAAAATTCATAGGAAGTCAAACAGTCATGAGGGAAGTGAAAGACTCACCCTTGGTTATATATACTCCCTCATTGTATGAGCTCAAGACTTTTCACCTTGGCTCATCCTGCAAGGCATTAGAGAGATAAGCTAGTTCTCTAAAGAGCAAGAAATGGCTCCAATTCTCCATTATTGGAGCTAGTGATGTACATTGTAAACATGTGTCTCAGAAATTTTACTTAATAAAAGAATCCTTCAAGGCCAACACATTCTTCATGCATGGACCATGAACATTTGTGAGACTATTCTACAATTGTTTGTATTTCATGTTTACTTTCACATCTATTTTGGTTATTTTAGTGCTTATCTGATTGGGAATGTGTTGTAATGATTGTTATTGATGTCCCATACGAGATATTAGATATAAATTTCTTCATTTATTTGTTGTAACAACTATTGTATCCATTGTGGACTATTCTATTGGATGTTAGACGGGCCCTTATAGTTCATGTGTGTCTATTCTTGGGTGGTAATATTACCTCTCACTTAGAGGCTCACTTTTCTCCTCTCTCTGAATTAGAAGAACCTTGACATAGTTGCAAATTAACACTCACCAGACACAACTTATTTCTTTTTGAAGACACCATTGCATCATTCTCTCTTGCCGACAATTATAGTAAGGGAAAATGTTTAAGGATTCGACAACTGAGCCTCTATACCATATGTGACTCCTACACCAAATGGGGAGATTGCCTAAATGTTGGGAGGTCTAGCACCATCAATAGGTTACAAACAGAAGTCCATGATGGAATGGAAACATTTGAAGCAAGGTAAGGGCCAAAATGAAAAAATGTGTAGAGGAGTTTAGGAAATAAGCATTAGCATTGAATGTTCTACTAAGCACTCTTGGGACGTTGATGAAATACATTGTCTCATTACATTGTTATTTGTGTCATTCGTTGTTATTATTTGAACCTAAAACCCTTGATGAAGCTAGTGTGAAGGTTGTAGATGTTGAAAGCATGGGAGGGGGGGCATAAGAAAGATGGTCATCCAAGGAGGGTAGCAAAAACCAAGAGAAAAAAAAAAGAAAATCCCTCTTTTACTCATTGTGATAAATAAGGGAGTGATGAGGAGAATTACTGGAGATTGCATCCAAAATTAATGCCAAAGAGGAACGACATAAACGAGAAGCGCAAGATAGTTGCAACCATGCAACAAGACCAAGAATCTGAATTAGAGGATGATGAGAAGATCACAACTCCAGGATTTATAGGTGTTGGACCAACTGAATTGGGATCAGACTCAAGTAATGAAATGAATATTGTAGCTCTTGGGATTGCAGAAGATCGACCTATCGACTTGGGTTTTGATTTGGGCAATGAGGAAATATTTTAGTAGATGTTGTGCAAAGGATGAGGAGATAACAAAGTACTTCATGGCTTTAAGAACTCGAAGAGGTCAACCAAGGAATTCAGGTAGAGAATCTTGAACTAAGGAGACTCCTACAAAAAGAAGAGGAGAATAAACAAATGTTGCAACATTAGTTACAAGCCAAGGAGAAGGCCTTGGAAAAGTTGTAGCATAACAAGCCTGAGGTGAAAAGTGATTCTTCAATTTCATGCTCTTTCTATGATGTTGATTTTGCTGCTTTTGAGATTCCTTGGCAGATAAGGGAGTACAGTAGATTTCAAATAATGTTCATGATTTTGGAGGACCAAAATCTCCTTAGTGGGGAGGAATGATCCAAGTGGCTACAAAAACACTCAGAGATCAAAAAGGGCTCGAGAAAAGTTAAAAACTGAAATTTCTTGGATATTCATGAAACGAAAATTAGATCAAAGATCTCGCTACAAGATTTCCAATGGTTCAAACAAAACCTCAATCCGAGTTCGTATGTGAAAGCTATGGCTAGTCAAAGTTTTGGTCAACTAGGCCCATTGGCTAAAGTTAGCAAATCGCCAAGTAAATTTGGAGCTGACTAAACTTGGTGGAGCTGCTAAATTTAGAAGAAATTAACTAGGAAATAATTTGGCACTTTTTAGTTACAATTTCCAGCTACCAGAACTGGAAAAATTGTTTCGTACTTAAAAAGATTGGCAACCCGACAAATTATGTTGATAGTTTTTAACTAAACTCTTTTAAAAATAAACAAATATATTAAAAAAATGGGGTGGGAGACCACCATGCCCACCACCCCTCCCATTTGTTAGATATATATTTAACATATATATGTGTATTTTAAAGAGATAATCCATACAGGTGAGTCAAATTTAAAATGTTTGTGGAATAACCTGTTTAGAGTTTTGATTAAACCAATGGCCATATCAAAACAAACCACAAAATTGAATTAACCTTCGAACAAACTGGGATCGGCTGGTGTCGAACCCGCATTATCTAGGTGGGTCATCCTACCACCAAAAGCCCCATCACATACCATAAAATAAAGAACATGCCATTTATGGGAGGCCATGGGGTTTGAACCCGAGCGACCCCTGAAACAATCGCCCAACTTGCCCACCATCGAACGAGCTTGGCTTTGTAATTTATGCCTAATTTTTTATTTGAAAACAAAATTCCATTCAAATGAGAGGATGGAGGAGGCCAGGCAAAAAATCCAATGCATATGTGGAACCTTGATCTTACACAAAAACTGAGGAGTGAAACCCTGACGCCGAAGACTATGCCAAGAATCTAAAAGATTCCCTTGGGGAAAAATTTTCACAGTCTCAAAATTATGTTGACTTTATACTCATTTTTATCATTTTTTCACTAGGCATCTAATAGTGTAATCAGTTTCCTCATCTGAGCAGCAAAATTTCACTCAACCTGCAGAACAAAATCTTTATGGAATCTTGAGGAATCTTTGAGATTCCCTGGGGGGCCGAAATTTACATTTTCATAACCTAGATGACTTTATACTCATTCTTCTCAGTTTTTTGAAAGGAACATGATGGTGGTATTAGATTCTTCATATGAGTAGACAAATTCCATTCAACCTGTGAGAAGAAATATTTTTGGTATCGTTGAGATTCCCAGTGGTCCAAATTTTGATTGAAGCAGAAAGGGGGGCAAGTTTACAATCATTTTTCATGACTTTTCACCAAGAATTCAATGGTGCAGTTCATTTCTTTTGTAGAGGCATCTTCAGACCATCCCTAGAAGTGTAGGTATAAGGTGTCCTTTGTACATGCTTTTGATTTGATTTTGTTGAATATTAATGAAAGAGGCCTCCCCACATTGAGCAGGGCCTAAAAACATAGCCCACACTCCGTGAAATCCATTATCAACTTGGTTGCATGTTTTCCTTTCATGGTTGTATTTTATTTATGTTTCCTTTATCTATATGCATTTCATGGTTACATCCTCTTTTAAAAGAAAAATTGTATGTATATTTGAAGTGAAAAGGTTCGGATCAAGGGGCCCACAATATTTAGTAGTAGAAAGATAATTGTTAGTTGGTGCAATCAGATGTTGAGAAGCATAGAGCAGTGATGACAGTAGTGCAGGATGCACATTGTAGAATCAACAACAATGTGGTTTTCCCAATAGACAATTGCAGAAACAAAAGTTATTTTGTATTTTGGATGCTTCTCGATCGTAGTTGTTGTAGTAGAAACAATAATAATGATAGTGTAGTGTTATAGCACATTCCTCTGGAGTCCAATTGGGATTGTGTAGAATCATTTTCTTGCTAAGAAGGAGTATTGAAATCGTAGCAAGAAAAGGCTCAATTTTGACTTGTGCCTTTGTTAATTTGAGTAATTTGGTTTTCCACATCAACAAGATGACTTAGATTGCATTTAACTTGTGTAACATGGTCTTGTCTCCTAGTTAGATGAGTAAATTTGAGTTAGTAGGCTAAGAGTAGAGATTTACATGAAAATATTGCTAACATTTAGCAGTCTAGTTGAGTTATTATTGGTTGAACTCAGTTAACTAATCTTTTGTCACTATTTGAGTAAATTGAAGGTAAGTTGAGTAGTTAATATTTTTGTTAAATCAGTGTTATCTTACTTAACTAGAAAATCAGCTAAAAATAGATACAATCATGTGTTAGGTTCCTATACCAATAGGTTTCATCTTTCATGATTGAGAGTGGAAGGGCCAAATATGTTCATCATTGCAAGCTGCAAAGGTTCCATATTTTGTGTACATACTAGGAAAATTAAAAAATGAAAAGAGGGTATGCCTTAAAAGAATAATCAAAAGGCAAGAAAATCAAATGGTCAAAAGAATAATGAAAATGAACCCCAAACTAAAGACCAGGAAAGAAAGTGGCAGTCAAAATGCCACTACTATCTTGTGGGAGTAACACAAGTTACAAATAACTGATGCTAATCATACTTGATGGGATGCCCAACAGGGACTACATCTGGAACCATGCCCATGTTTAAAATGCTCTGTCTGCAGAATAGAGAATGGTACCTGACCAAACAGCGAAGCTTTGGAGATGGACTAGCTAAGGTAGGAATGAAGGAGCCCAACTGCTTAATCTGGGTCCTTGGAAGAAATAAGGGTAGATTTAGATAGGAGGGCAGTCAAAAGAAAAAGAGAACAATCAGGGTCTGCTAATTCAAGTGCACCCACTTCAAGTGAAGAAAAAATGTCAGGATTACTAGGTTGGGAAGGTAGTGTAAGGTTGCAGAAGTGAAGGGCCATCACCAGTTGGCTTATCAAGATCAAGACTCATTTCATTCAGGTTATTGGCACCATGGGAGAGGTTTGAGGACACAACAATGGAAGCATGTCTAATTTCCCCCTTTTCTCCAAACATCATTTATTAACATCCCCCAAGGACCTTGGGATCTGCTCAAGTGTCCTGTTCCACTTCATTCCATGAAAAAGTACCAGTTCAAACTGTGAAGTTCAGTCAAGGGAAAGAAGCCACATTTTTTGTGTAAAAATCTTTACTCTCAATTTCCTCATCTTCCATTCCTAAGTTTTTCTCCTTAAAAACTTATCATTTGCCCCTACACACTCACCTCACAATGTCATATTAACAACTAATGTACTATTTAGCTCCCTAAGCATTCCCTTCCCTAATTTTACAAAAAATCTGTGTGAAAATCCCAAAAAGTCTATGTAAATACCCTCCCCCCTAGCACTATAGCTATACAACCATCTCTTGGGGAATATTAACCCATCAAGGGTTAATATTAACCCTCTACCACCCTAAACTATGGGCTTTTATTAAAAAACTTTGGTTAAAAAATCAATAAACCATAAACCCCGCCCTCATTAACCCTTCCTACCCCTCTTCCGCGCCAAAGAATTGTGTTTTTAATGTTTTTTAATTAAAACATTATTAAACTAACCTGCTACCCTAAGTTAAAACCCACCCCCGCGTGCAATATATTTAATTCAATTATTTTAATCGGGGGGTCCCCTTGTCTTAACACACCAACATCACATCTCCCCCGCCAACCGCCCGATACACAATAATAAAGATCCAATGGTGGGCGGTCGATTTCGCAAGAAAGCTGCCTGATGTTTTGCGTCCGGGGAATTGGCGGTTTTACCATCGTACCCCCACCATGCGTCAACCTCCCACATTGTTCGGAGCCCCCCTCCCTCTTACCACTTACTGCCCAAGGGTGCTCCGGGGAAACCACTTACCACCTGTCCCCTCTTTACTGACGTCACACCCACGTCAGCGTGATGTCAGCACCCTCACCCGCCACCACTGCTCCACGTCACCTCCACATCGTCCATCCACCCACATGCCCTGCCACTGTTTCACCGCCACGTGGCCACCCACGTCAGCCGCCATGTCACCCTGTCATACCCGGACCCACCAATGACGTCATCCTGACATCATCACCGAAAAGGCGCCAAAAGGCCAAAATTGCATAAAAAGTCAGGAAATGACCGTTTTATGTCATTTTAACTTACCATTTTCGAAGCGTTGTGCATGCGGAAGACGTCGTTTGCAACCAAAACCGAGAATTTGTCCACCAAAGCTGCTGTCGCCCTCAAAGTCGACTCAAATACCTGTAATTGTTCTAGCTTAACAACTCCTACACCGAAAAATCCAGGTATTTTCCACAGGCGACCTACTTCACCCATATTTCTCCCATTTTTCTCCTAATTTCCTGTAAAAAACTCTGCAAAAGATCCTCACAGTCAAATCATCCACTGAAAATACCCAAAAACTTGGTAAAATCCCTGCACCACAAAGCTCTACAAGAAACCCGTGCCCTTCTGCGAAATTCACCGTGAAAAACTAAGTTTAGAAGCCGAGCTACCGGCTAAAGCCCATGTAACTGCACACTCATCCCTGTTATCAGAATTCCCTTTGAAAAACCAGCTAATTAGCTCAACACACTCTGGTTTCTTCCAACAGAGTGCCCCACAGTTTATCAACCCAGTAAAAAGTTTCCTCTTACTCTCAGAACTGCTCACTCTCAAAAACACAATTCAGTAGGCAGTCCTCAACCTCTGCAGTAATCCTAAGCTCAAAGTAAAACATCTAATAAACTTCAGACATGGCCACTCCATCTACTCTAAATGTTGCTCCTGTTAATCCACCCAGTAAGGAGCTTGAAGCTATGCCACTTGTAGATAGTGATTTCCTCATTGCAGATTTTGTGGCAGTGAAGAACCATTTACAGACCTTCTGCCAGCTAAGGAACAATCACTTGGACAACAGTGACATGTATAGCATCTGGGAGTCTAATCTTCCTACCTACTTCTTGCCATCTGTAAATGTCTTTCTTGAAGTCATTCACCTCTGTGCAGAAAACTATGACCAAAAACTCAGAGCTGCAAAGTCTCCATCTGGAAGCATCCTCTTTTACATAACACCATATTCCATCAATCAGATGCTGAATTACAAACAAACCCAGCTACTATACCCTTTTTCCATAAAGTATTTGCTGGATGAGGGCTCCAATCTCTCTAGCATGGACATTACTGCAGTGGCCAAAACTTTCATGAGAGCAGACTGCCAACCTTCTGGGCCACCTCCTTTCCCATATGCAAATTTCAATGAGGTAGGCAAGCTGTTGATGGACATGTTAACCTCTGTGCTGGGGTTCTCCACAAATGAGCATGTTGATGAAAATGTGTTGGTCATGCTATCTGCATATAGCCTTGGGAAGCCCCCTGCAATAAAATACAATTATTCCAAGTTCATTGCCAACAAGATACATGACCAACAGCTAAGGTTGGACATGGAAGCAATATCTAAATATTCATCATACATCTACCACCTCTTCTTGTACTATCAAACAGATTGCTTCCAGTGCCCCATCAAGAAGCTGGATTCACAGGGTGAGAGGAGGTCTATCATCTTCTGGTCTTCAGTTTTTCATCAAGTCCAGAGCTCTCCCTACTCCTACTGTGAATTTATTGACCAATTTGTCTATCTAGTCACATGCCTCTTGAAGAGGACTCCTCCTGCCAGATTTTCTAAAGATATGCAGAAAATCTTATAGCTGTCCAGGAACTACAAAATAGGTGATTGGTATTTATACCAAAATCACACAGTCATCAGAATCTATGGTTGTGAGCTCTGTCCTTACAGGCTCCCAAGGTATGTGCCTATGAGGTTGTTTGCCTTGGAATACTATAAGCAACTCATCAATTCTGACCTTACACACTTCCATAGTGCTAAGAAGAAAGCCAATCTAAAATTCAGAGACCACCTAGGCCCATTCATCATGAACAAGAAAGATGGTTGGCAAGAAGCTGATCAAATATTGGGGCAAAAGCTTAAACTCAAAAGGAGCTTCTGGTGGGTCCCTTATGACCCTGAAGGCTTTATCAGTGCTAGGAGAGTCAAGTATAGGCTGCTAGCCTATAAATATTGTCCATATCCACAAATAGAACACTTTGCCAACCAAGATGAATGGGTGCCTAATACATTGGTAGAGGAATTTACTCAGGAGGAAACAATGGAGCATACTGTGAAAGACTTAGAGAAAACTCTTGACTTGGATTCTTGTCGGCAGGTCATATTCAAGCAACCAGTCCAAGTGGGAGAAGCCACATCCACTGCTGCAGTTGCACAGACTACCCAACAGGCATCTACTACAACCACAACTACAGCAAAAGGCAAAGAGGTAATGGATGAACAACAAGAGACAGAGGCATGGCAGCCCAGTACTTCAAAAGATCAAAGTCAAGGGCAAGCCCCTTTACAACAAGCTGAACCACCCCAAATCCCAGTTTTGCAAACACCTCTCAATGAAGAGAGAGGTAAAAAACGTGATAGAGAGGAGGTCACACCTCCAAGTGGGTCAACACAGCAACCAGAGGCCAAGAGGCCAAGAATTGACCCTCAGACCGAGGAAGAAGACATCAGTGAAGAAAGAGCAGAAATCCAAAGCAGAGAAAGACAATCTAGCTAGCAGGCTGCCACTAGTTCATTTCAGCAGGAACAGGCCATGCAACAAAGCACAGAGGTATCCTCATCAAGGCAGTAGGGAAAGCAACTAGCTGGAGTCAAAGGGTCATTCATGGAAATCAAGGCCCAAAATGAACTCTGAAGAGTTTAACTGTATGATCAATTTTTGAAGATAACACCCTCCAAGCAGCAGAGATTGATGGCAGCATATGACATCAAGGAGGATAAAATGATTTTTACTCATCTTAAGCCTAAAATCCCAAAGCCTAGATCATCTGCAGACTACACCAAAACAAGTTTAGAGGTCCTCTCCAAGGACATACACCCCATGGATCAGATAGAGCTGCACAAACAGACTGGGGAAATGGTGTATGCCACACTTGCAGACAGGGCTATGATGGCCCATCAGTTAAAAAAATCATTGAGGAATACCAATACACAGCTTGATTTGGAAAGGATGTCTTCCACTGCTAAGGACAACAGAATAAAAACGTTGGAAGACATAATCATTGATCTAGGACATGATCCTAAAGATCCAAAGGGTATTAAGGCCCTTATGAAGAAAAAAGAGGATGGCATTGTTGCACTCAGAAAGCAGGCCAAATTGCCTCTAACTATTCATCCTCAAATAGGAGAACTTGTACAAGAGAAGCAATTTGATGAGGCCATGGATCTCCTTCTGATGATGAATCAAAGAATATTGCAAATGGAGGCAGAATTGGGAAAGGCGTTGCAGGAAAAGCAAGGGGAGTCAACCTCCCAGCCCCCTCAAACTTCTACAACTCTTGGCCCTGCCCCTCCTACACAAGCAACAACAGCCCCTCCTGCTATTCCAGCACCAACCACAGCCACATCAACAACAGAAGCAACAGCAGCAGCAGAATCTAGCATGAGTATGGAGGACTTGATGAAAGCTGTCAAGGAACTTGAGGTTTAGGTGACAGAAATCAATGAAGCTAAAGATAGACTGGCCAAGCTAGAGGCTAGCTATGACAAGTCCAAGATGACTGTAGCAGAGAAGCAGAGAGAAATAAAGGCCTTGGAAGCCAAAGTGAAGGCTTTGGAAAAAGAATTGCTTCTAGGAAAAACTCTGGCAGAAATCAAGAAGATAATCTGGGCCAAAATTGGGCAATCAATTCATGACCAGTGGAGGTCAATCCAGGCCATACATGAGAAAATTGAACTGATAGGCATAGCTCATGTTGAAATACAAAGGGCCAGAACAACACTAGGAATCATGCCTAAGCAGGCCAATAAGATGATACATTTCCTCAATACCCACACTAGGGAGGAATTGGCAGCACTAGAAATAAACAACAGAACAGACACTATCCTGACAGCCAAGAAAGTGCTGACTTTGAGGAATTTCACTCAAACACTTGAAAGGAAATGTCAGGATATGAAGGCATAAATTGATGAATTCAGGGAAAAGATGACAGTATTGCAGGATGGACTGCCAAGCCTAGTGACTGGCACAGGACAACTGCTGTCATATGATCAGTATATCACAAGGATCAACAATTATGTTGAGAATCAAATAACAACATCTAGCAGCTCCACAGAAGAAGCAGGGCCTCCCTCTGGGCAGTCTTTGTATGACAAACTAGAAAATTTATTTTTTATTGAGCTTGAGATAAATCATCTGCTTGAAGTGCCTCCAAAGTTTTACAGATATACTGAAGTAGATGAAACACTGGTAAAAATAAGGAGACATCAGCTACCTCCATCTGATTGGTGGCAGGCAATGCTGGAAGTTCTGCCCAGGTGATTCCACTATATTATTCCTTTTTGTGAAAATTCAGATCTCAGTCACAGTACAGGTCAGCAGATAATCCAGCACGCAGATATCACAGGAAGCATCCGTATAGTGACTTACCAAAGCACTCAGAAAAAAGGCTCAACTAACGTAGAATTAAAGGCACAGCTACAGCCAACTTTCCTGAGACAAAAAGTCAATGTTGTCTGACAGAAAGATAGCTGCCATCTCAACATTAATTGCTGTAGTTATATCTTTCATTTACTTTTTGTAAGAGAGTTGGTGGTGCAATTTATTGCATAATAACTCACTATTGAGATATTTTATCCTACTTTTTGTATATATATGCCCTCAAAGAACGTATTGAGGGTCGGTTGTAGTGAAACTCTTTCAGGAGAGTTGTATTGTATATCTAAGACATTTTGCTAATACAATTTACTGGTGGAGTTCCTAGTTCCTATACTGTCTGAAGGTGAAAATGAATGGCTCTGTTATGTTGCAGAATTCTTGTGTCATTTGCTGGAACAATAAGTTATTCTGAACCGTGTTCTTGTCTTTCTGTGTATGTAATAATTCATATATGTTCATGATCATAGTAAATAGAGAAAAATAATAGCTTAGGATTTGTTTGAATACACCCTATGCTCAATCTCTATTTCTAAATATGTTTTCCTCTGGAAGAGCCATGGATATGAATTCTTAATTGCTCATGTCTAAACTAATTATCTCACTGTGAATATTGTTTAAGAATTCTTAACTGCTCTTAAGAAATACTATCATTTCTCCCCTTGCTAGCATAGTGGAAGATTCTCAATTGCCTTTCACTCACTAATTCCATAACTTCATTACATAATCTAAAAAATTGTTCCACAGATGGCTATTTGGCTTTGCAGCAATACTTTGTTTTCTTAAACATACTTCAGTAGCACACTTCCCTGAACTCCATTTCCCAATGGCTCAAACTGTTCTGTAATTGATACCTAAGCTCTGTTTGAATTCACCAACCAACCAAATTCAAACAAAATCAGCACACCATAACTAGCCTAAAATCATCCACCAACAAAGTTAAATCATAAAGAGAGATCCCTCTCTGGTTGCAGGTAGGCTAGGACCTGTAACTAAAGGATTGGTTAGTGGTTACCTCGACCGTATTCCCTTTAGGAAGCAGGGAACAACCTGAGTGATAACATCATTGGCGACTCCACTGGGGACTTATTTCAAATTTCCACCTGAAAGGAAAAAAGCTTCCTGTTCAACCTTCTCATAGAATACCAAGGAAACAAAACTCAGAAGCTGGCTCCAAAAAAGAAATCTCGTTACACTAGGTCCAACCCTGACCCTAATCCCCCAGCTGTCTTTGAAAACCCCAATTTAATTCCTAAGATCTTGAAAAGGCAAGAGCAGCTAGGAGAGCTCTCAAATTTAGGTACTGGACCAGGTCAGGAGAGCTATATTCCTACCCCTACCAAAGCATCAACTTATCCTCACATAACTCCCACTTATCCTAGTTCCTCATACACCTCCCAAGGTAGCTTCCCCACTCCTCCATCCCCAACACACCTTACTCCTATTATCCCTGTTGTTCCAACTGTTCCACTCCTTCTTGTTGTCCCTTTTATCCCTGCAAATATGGCTAATAGATATGCACCTTTACACTTGCCTGCCAATCCAGGGGCTATGCCCCAAGATTATCAAAGCAAGATCACTTACTTTGATAGTACTGGCTCTTACACAACCCAACAACACACCAAGAGAATGCAAGACTACTTTGAGAACTATGAAATAGATGATGAAGATGTAAGAATGAAAATTCTTGTACAAAGGTTAACAGGGGACGTAAGGACCTGGCTTAGGTCTTTGGCTGCACAATCTATACTTAATCCTGATGCCTTATACCTAAAATTCTTAAATAGATGGGAAAAGAAGAAAGACCCTCTTCACATACTAACAGAGTATGATAATTTGAAAATGGGTCCACAAGAAACAGTTCAAGATTACTATGTCAGGTTTAACAATGTATACAACGCCATTCCTCAGAACCTAAGACCTCCACCTGATCTGGCCTTGATCAAATTCCCTGATGGATTTTATTCATATATGGCATATCAATTAAGAGAAAGAGCACCCCGAAGTCTTGCAGACATGCATAATATAGTTGTCAGTGTAGAGGCAAACCTGATTGCCAAAAGAACCAGAGCCAAAAATGAGAGAAGAACAACATTTAAAGAGGAACCCTCAACTTCTGACCAAAAGCTAGATGCAATCATGAAGGGTATGGAGAGGTTGGGAGATAGAGTTGAGACCATGGAGAGAAAGTCTTCTTAGGAAGGGCAAACAAGCAACACTACTAGGAATCCCAATTTTAGAAAAAACCAAAACCCAAATGCTGGGAGGATTGGTCCTGATCAGAATATCAGACCTCCATTTCAAGAAAACTATGCAGAGGCCTCAACCATTAGTGAACAAATAGAAGATCCCCACATCAATC
>APFE031290368.1:0-21941 GCA_000404065.3 Pinus taeda
AGTGGTAATTCCGACCAATGAATTACAAGATATGGTTGGATTCATTTCTTCTTTCTCGATGTGAACTTTCACTTCTTGCACCTTTTTATTCTTGATATGTCCTTCTATCTTGAGAGTTTGAGGAGTGGTAATTCTTGTCAATGCTTTACAAGATATGGTCTGATTCATTTCTTTTTTCTCTAGGGTTGGGTCCTGGCGTATATCCTCTTCTTTTGATGTTTCTTGATCCTTTTCTTCCTGATTTTCATACTCTATGTAAAATAATTTCTTCGCAACACACTTATGACCATTAGTGCATTTGCTATCACAATTGTAACAAAGCCCTTTTTCTCTTTTTTCTTCCAATTATTATGGTGTAACCCTTATAGGTTGTGGAAGGTTAGGAGAAACAACACTTCCATATTTGTAGTTGTGAGGGGTAGACTTCCTTGTTGCCATAATTTTACTTTCCACTATGTCACAAAGCCCTTTTACTCTTTCTAATTGTTGAGGTGTTGCTCTAAAGAAGGTGTTGCTCTTTGTATCCTCATAATGTGCTATCATTTCCTCCGTGAGAATTGACCTCATAACAATTTTCTTTTGAGAACAAATCCCTTTATACCATAAAAATTGATCCGGTTCAAAATATGAAAATGCAATACATACCTTTTGTAACAGTGGTACACCAAGTAGATCAGGGGCCTAACAGAGAATGACCACACGAATTCAGTGATTGTGGTGAAGAGCTGGGTAGTGTAGGATCTAGGGCTCAGAGCATGCTCGAAGCAGGGGTTACTTGCAACCCAGCCACATAGTGCTGTGGGTTGGCTTTGATCCAAACATGTTAGTCCCCTCTTCAAGTTTTGGTCGTAATTGCCCAATTGGTAGTGGTATCTTGGTAAATGTTTGTTGCTACCATATCTCTATGCAGCTACCCTCACTGGCCACAATAAATGATCAGTTGTGGGTTTTGGATGATAGAATAGATGTGTTGCGAGAGAAACAATACGAGGATCACAACGGGTTGGTTACTTACATCAATGTCATTTAGTTCAGCCAAGGACAAATCCTTGATTGTCTTGCCTCTTTCCACCAAAGCCAACATCATACTAGTGAAAGGTTGAATGAAATTGAGGCCTACCAAATTTATTAATTTATTAAAAACTTATTACTTTCAACTTATTATGTTATTATGGTCCATACTTTCCTTATTTTAAAATTCTTTCCAAGTTTATTCCAATTTATTTCTTTATTATAATTAAATCATTTCACATTTTTTATAATTGATTTTAAAATTCTTTTCCATATCATTTTTATGTTAAACTATTTTCTAAAGTTATAAAATATTTAGCATTTTTATAATTGATTTTAAAATCATTTTTCTTTAAAGCTTTTTTTCTTATATTAGAATCATTTCCTTACTAATTTTATTTATTTTGAATGTTTTTCCTCTAATTAATTTTCCATTCTATTTATTTTGAATTCTTTAAAGAGATTTTACATTTTATTTGTTTGAATGTTTTTCCTGTAATTGATTTTCCATTGATCTCACTTATTTTAAACACTTTTCCTATAATTAATAGATAAACTTCTCAAAACTATTCATTTCATTCTTATCTAACCAATCTACGAAATAGACTTATTAAACGTGTTCACTTCTTTGATTTTTCTTATCATTCAATCTATTCATCATTTTCCATCTCAATAAACTTGAATCACTTTAAACTTGAGAGTTTCATGGCATTCTAATAACTATGAAACTTTATTTCTAAAAAAAATGTTCATTTTTGTTAGAATATTTTCAAAATTTACTCAATGTTTTTCATTTCATTTGCAGAGAAAGAACCTCGAAAGAAGAAAATCATATTTGACAATAAAAATAAATCATCAAGGACCTCAAAAGCCATCTGATGTTAAAATTAAATCACACAGAGATCCCAAAATACATCCAACAAATCTCTTATAAAAGTTTGGAATCATGAAATGATGACATAAATAACTTATAAACATATTTCCTTAGACAGAATAAACTGAACTTGTATATAATACTTACTCGTTGATTGATAAAACACCAACCTTCTTAATACTTGAGGCTAGATCACGCCCCTACCTAACTTCCAAGGAACATTGTTGGATTCTCTCTAACTATTTCCACTTGGAAGGATAACCTACGATGGTGGATTATGTCCAACTATTTCTACCTATAGCAATAACCTACCAGCCATGAAAATTCTTTCAGAAGTTACATAATCTATTGAAATAATCTAATAATTCTAATAAACTAATAACATAGAATTATAAAATTTACAAATATTAAGGAGAGAAGGCTCAATGAAGAATTTGTAGCTTTGCTTGATCAATATTTTGTTGGATTACTATTTGTAGTTGTACGAACAATGAATGGATTGTAATGGGCACTGGTAGAATGACATTAATTGTTCCAATTGTGGTTGTAACAAGTTCCCGAAGTTTATTTTCTTCTATTATGACTATGCCCATTATATTGACATCGAGGAGGAGGTTTTCCTAGACATACATGGAGGTTGTTGAGCTTCGAGTCTACTGCACTAGTATCGTTGATAACATCATAATTGTTATTGATAGATTCATAAAAAATGAATGGGATTTTATAACAAAATTCTTGGTGATCTCAATCCCTTATAAAGATCCACAACATACATACAGAAACCTACTCTAATAACAATATGATCTATAAACTTTCATGATATTCCACTTCACAATTCGTCACAATAGATCAACTAAAATTTCTCCTTAAATTTTGGGATTTGTAAATTATTGTTTACTGTATATGTTTATCAATTATAATTATCAAAAAATACAAAACTATGGAATAAAACTTCACAAACCATAAAGTAACATAAGATATAACTTGGGAAATCCTTTAGGAGAAAAGCCAACTTGAAGGTGAGGTTTCTTTGCTCTTTATTTTTCAAAGGTAAATAGATGCAAGTGTAAAGAAGTGAGGTCTAGGGCATATAATATACTAGATTGTACAAATACTCTACGTTTTCTCTCTTTGTATAGACTCATATACTCTACTCATCCATGGAGAAAAGTTCTCTCGAATATCATATAATATTTTTTTATCCTAGTGGCTTGGTTATAACATCGCCCGATAGTCTACTAGTGGTTAGATTTGACTTCTTTAACTCTTAAATAGAGATACAATATTGACTCTTATAGATTCTTCTTCATCATGATCACATGGATAGTCCCTTTTCTCTAAATAATGGGGGTTGACATAACATATTTTGGGATTGTGGTGGTCAAAATAGGAAGGTCAACTTCTGAGTGGCATACAAAAGCTTATTGGGAAATTCTAGTGTGATTGGAAAGGTTTCTATGCACAATAGGAGGAAAACATTTTGCAATTAAGAGGAAAATTTTTTCCTGAAAAAATGTCATTTAATGCATCAAACTATAAGCCCATCTAGTAAAAATGTATTATGAGTTAATTCCTCCACTTTTTCCACTCTGAAACCATCAACATGGATTGCAAGAAATATAGTATCTAATCTATATCATCTTGGATAAAACAAGAATTCTATATTGATAAACCACGTAGGTCCAAAATTCCACATCTAATCCATCACCATAGTTAAATCATATTTTAAGAAGAACAAAGTTATTGATAATTCCTTTAGAGTAATGACACAATTAATCAAGCTCAAAGAGACTTCTTAAAGTTAATGAAAAATATAAGGCTAAGTTAATTTGAAGGTTGTACAAAAATGATTTAGTATCTATACACAATATAATTCTTGGTTCACATGTTTAAGGATCCATTCCAATCCTAGTGGATTTATTATGATGAAATAAAATCATGTCTATTCCACTGTGAAATGAAAGAAAACTCATAATTGAACTAAAGCATCTAAATGGAAAACCCTAATTCTGTAGGAAAGAAATCATTTTTTCAACAAATTAGGTCAACGAATCTACTTGGTGTCTTTTCTTTAAATTCCATCTTCATGGTTCCATCGATGTTGTAATATATTGAGGAAGGTGAAACATGAGTTTCCTTCAAGCTTGGATGATTTTCAGAAGAAAAATGCAAATTGTTGCATGAGTCGCTATTTTGCTATAGAAGACAATTCAATGAGCAATGAAATGTGTTAAGGACGTGGTTTAAAAGAAAAGGGGGCTAATGAAGGCTAACTAATGAAAAATTACTTATCTCTATGTCATCATGTCATTGGTAGAGGGTCTTATTCAACAGATGGGTTAGAGGGGCTTATTCAACAAATGGGTGGGTGTAGAGTCTCACACAGCACCACAAAAACAAGGGACTATACATTTGCAACAAGTAATAATGATAAACAAAAAATAAATATCAGCAACTAAAGTGAGTTAACTTTGAATTCATGAAAAGAGATGCTATTTGAATAAGATAATCACTCCTAAAGCTACCATCTAACTCCCAAATATTGTGTAAGAAAATATTGTTCCCAAAATAGCTATTTATCCTTGCATAAAACAATACTCATAAATAAATTTGTCGAAAGGGATAAATGTAGAAACGATAATCTAAGAACCTAGGGTGGGCCCTAAACCAAGGAATCTCATATCCCTGACAAAATACAATCTAAGAACCAAATTTTCTTTCATTAACTTTAAAATTACTTGTACATCCAAAGTTCTAGTACCAAAACTACTAACACTCTCTACTATTAACAATTTCATTAACTTCGACTATCTACTAGCTACATAGCTACTAGAGCCCTATATTTATATAAGATGAGTGATGGGAAACCACATTGAAGGGAGTATTCTTTTCCCTCCAAAACTTCTAAGAACTTGGGTCATGCTCCCTAAGTGACATTGCAATTGCAGGGAGGAGTATTTAGTGTTCAAAGCTAGTCGAGTTTGAGTTTTTAGTAGCAAGTGACAAGTCCGATAAATCTCTTCAAGCCAATATACTCATGATCTATTCCAAATCATCACAATATCCTACATCATAATCACATTAGGTACATAAAGAATAATGAATCCCTTTAAGTTTCCTATGAACTCATTTAAGCTAAGAAAAGTATTAAGCCAAAAGAAAAAGGTCTAATAACCTTTTATGTACCTAGGAAAGATTAGATGGTCTTATGTGTTACTATAGTTGTGGTTTTAATGTTTGTAAGTAAATTTTGATGGTCAAAAAATAAATAATAATTATATTTATATATATAATCATAATCAATAATTAAATTAACCTAGATCCATCATAATTTGGAATCTAAGAGGGATCAAATCTCTTGAGATGCAAACCTCTTTTAGAGTGAAAAGAGATTTGATTCCTCTAAATGCTTGGTACTAATCTCTTTTATTCTCTTTCCAAAGAATTATTAACAAAAATACATATACAACTAGATATTTGTTCATGTATTCGTGTTCATTAACTAGTTATAATTACTATTTGCGTTCTTTTTTATATGTTAATTCGAACTTTAAATTAAATTAGTAATTTAAAAGTAAAAATTTGTGTGCAAGCATTTGTTAAGATACAAATTTAAATAACTAAATTATAATTAAAACTTAAAGTTGCAACCAAATATCAAGATCTAATGAGGTAACCAAATATAATGAACTATTGAAGTGATCATGTGGAATCTTATTCATCAATATCAAAATCATTGTTAAAACTCCATAACACAATAATTTTTTATATGTTTGTTAAAATTATAAATATTGATATCTTCGTGATTTGATGTAGCCATTATATTTTTACAAGGTTTCTTTAAATTTTTAAGAGTTTAATGTCTTTTTGAGAAGATTTTTCGGCAAAAGTCACATTAGAATTCATTTGTCGATGTGTTTCGAACCAGCAAGTGTGGTTCATCATCACGACAGGTTGAAGAAGATAATGGTTGCAGTATAAATAGAGAGAGAAGGCTATCTAATGGCTATATTTGACCCATAATGTGCACTTGATCCAAAGAAAATTGACATCACATTCTTTGTTATACATGATAATCATGAACCATAACACCGCTCGCATGGTTAATAGAAAAATTACATCACATCCATGTCCATTGATAGATATGTGCACTTGGTCCAAAGAAAATTGACATCACATATTTTATTACACATGATAACCAAATGAAGAGAAACAGTGGAGTCCTCACATGGTGAACCATAAGCTTTAATGGAGGATTTTAATCAGCAAATAGACTTTTGTTGGAACAACTGTTTATGGAAAAGTCAAGAGCAACTTAAAATTAGGTTTTTTTCATAGCTGGTTTTATAAAACAAAATTCTAAAATGAGGTGTTATCATAAAGAATGGTTGAAAAGGGCACAACATATGTATGTTGTGCAAGAAAGAGGAAGGATCTATTCCTCATTTGTTTACACATTGTCCTATAACGCAATGTATTTGGGACAAGTTAAACAGGATTTAAATTGCTAGGGCCATTGGAAGATGTTTGCAATGGAAAAAAGCTTATGCTTATGGTTTTGTATTAAAAGTTTTTTTTTTTTTAATTTAGTTTTAAATTCTTTCCTTCTTTTGTTTTATGGTGAATTTGGGTGTAGCAATTTAAAATTTTATTCCAATATGGTTGTGCTGAATTTTATTTGATAGCTTATATAATTAGTAGTTCTTTCTTGGAGTAGGCTATCTCTGTAAAGTGAAAGGGTCAAAGGAAGATTCAAGAACTTCATTTTGAAGAAAACATTCCCTTTGGTTTTTTGATGGGGCATGTAAGCAAGGTCATTGTGGAGCACAGATGGTTCTTCACCTGTCATTTTCTCATATTTTTTTGTTTAAAGTTGGGCCAAGGTGATGGCACTAACAAGAAGGAAGAGTTGAGTAGTCTTTAGGGGATGCTTCATTTTTCCTTACTAAATCGGAAAACAAACATTCCAGTTTCATTGTTGAATGGGAAAACAAAAGATTCCAGTTTTATTGTCTTCATCTTGAGGAGTGGCATGGAAAAATTGGAGCTCTACAAAAAGAATTTGATGAAATCCAAATTATTCACATTTTTAGAGAATCTAATAGTTTAGCTAATCTCTTATCAAAACAAACAATTTTATTTGTTGAGGAATAAATTTGCCGATATTTCATAAATAAGTAATAATCATATAATATTACACGAAGTTATATCGTTGTTTTCAAATACACGAAAAATAAATAAATCAAAATATGTCACATAAATCATACATTCTTCTATTATAAACTCTATACTATTTATACATTTTTAATTTTTTAAAAACAAAAATTCTAAAATGCTATATAACCATCTTAGATTCTTATATAACCATCTTATTTTCTTTTATATGCATTGCATATCAAAATAGTTCTTCGTAACTTTTAGAAAGTTAGAGTACGTTTAACCCCACCACATGTGAGAACAAGTCTCTTTGCCTATGGCACAAAAAGTCAAACTAAGCTATCCGCTGGAAACATTATATAGATTAATGCTGCCTATCCTTTGCAAATTATAACCGCATATATGCAACGTAGCAGAGCAATCGTCCAGAGTGGGCTGAATTACACGATTACTCTTCTGGTTGCTTGCACTTACTCTTCTGGTCCACACGGTGCTTGGTAATCTTCCTATGGTCAAGTTCCTTGTAGACCCAGCGATCAAATCTTGTATCAGTATGGAGTATGGATGGGGGGTTGTAGAATGTCACTATTGTTATCCTTCGGACACTCGAATTCACAGCAACTTGATGATCTGCGCTCTTGAAAATACCGTCACTCAAAAGGCAATTCCTAAATCACACCCTATAGCATATTAAATGCTATCTGACAAGGGGCTGATATAACCCCATGTAACAGGCCGCCCGTTTTTTTTCTCTCTCATCACGGCGCGGCCTGTTACATGGGTTATACCGACCCCTTGTCAGATAGCATTTAATATGCTATAGGGTGTGATTTAGGAATCGCCCACTCAAAACCTGCAGCATCGATACAACAACTTATCAATTACTGCTGTTGGAATTCATAAATGGTTGTATTACTGTTTCGTCTATATTCATTTAACAACTTAGGTTTACCTGTAGTGTAATATATTTATTCCTAAATTCAATTAGTACACGTAAATATGTTTTCCTATATTAGGATAATGAGGTGTTGATTACTTTGTTGTATAGTATATTTTTATTATTATTCATTTATAATTTCAATTATAATAATTTTTTTTATTAAATTAATGTAGTATAGATAAATTCACTTGATAAATGAGGTTATGGTGTGATGGTTGTAATATTTCTGTTATATTATTTATATAATTTTTTTTTAAGTAAAAAGTGAAAGCTAATTTTGTTGCTAGTTGTCTTTAATACTATTTTTTGAAGTTTTTCTGGAGGGTTTTTCACGTCGAATTTTCTCTAAATTTTTGTAGGAATTTATTGAAATCACAAGTTTGATGGCTAACGTGTGACACCAATAACATTTTCATGAATTCATGGTATAATTTTTACGTCATTTACTTTTTTATGAGTTCTGGGAACTAATTATGATGTATGTGGAAGATCAAATAAATGTAGTGAGTAGAACTTGGTCAAGTTCTTGAATATTAAAAGAAAAGTTTGTATATATATCACTGAATAGAGAAAGTATGTGGAAGATCAAATAAATGTAGTGAGTAGAACTTGGTCAAGTTCTTGAATATTAAAAGAAAAGTTTGTATATATATAACTGAATAGAGAAAACTCTCCAGACAGTTAGGTCAACTGGATATCTTCCCCCTCTTAGAAAAAAGGTAGTTCCGAGGAAGGCAGTTCTTTTTTTTTGGTTTCTAGAAAAAGAACAGAGTCGGAGGAACCATGCAAAGCTAGTTCTTAACCCAACAATCATGTAAAGTTAACACCAAACCCCACTATATAACCCAGATTAATACTTTGCTTCTAGGTGATTAATCATTAATATATTATAACCCAGATTAATGCTTTGCTTCTACGTGATTAATCATTAATATATTACAATGGATTATAAAAAAACCCTCTCCAATCCAATAATCGATTCTTTTCAATCAATTCTATAAGTGGAGACTTCTCAACTAAATTAATTTTACTAAACGAAATATTCCGCAACCCTTTTCCACGTGGCTTTTGGGACCTCCCGACGTGAATACCCATAATAGAACTTTGTACGATAAATTAAGCGCTGAGCCAACACGTGTCCTCCTCATTTTAACATTGTAAACAAATTTGTTTGCTTTGCCATGACTTAACACTTTTCTCATAAACCTTGCCAATTGTGAAGTTGATTTTGGCGCTAAGATCTCCACTGTTGGTTCAATGTTGATCCAACAACTATCGCGCTTCAACTAGCTCGATAGTTAGGGTTTTCAATCGCACGAGATAAGCGGTTATGGTCCCTCGTCCTTGTGCTATGTGGCCTCACCATGGTTCATCTCACACTTCATACAAATACCATTTACCGTTTCATTACCCACAAGATATACCACTTACCATAAACGTTGCTAATTGCTAACTTGTGAAGTGTTAAATGATTTAACATGCAATCTGTGCTTTAATATGAGCTTCCCATCCTCCATTTTCAATGATGCGACCTAATCTCCATTGTCTATTCACCTTCACTAATCTCTTCTGAAATCTTTGGAAAGATTGAAAAAAAAACCTATGTTCTCTGTTTTAGAAGATAATTCCAAGTCTTCCATTGTCCATTGTAACAACCACTACACTTGCTTCTGCTAATAAATTCATCAATTCAAAAAGACAACTCAGTTTATTACGTGTTTGTGCACGGTTTCAAACATTCATTTAAATACTAGCTCTACACAGGAATTCCAAGAGTTTTATCAATGCCGCTCAAACAAAGAGATCATAATATTTCTCATAATCAGAATCGATCCATTTAGGGTTGGATAATACACACTCATGCATATATCATTTACACATACTCACCCTATTTTTGATATTCTTAAAATAAAAATTTACATAGAGACAAAAACAATCCTATTCGAATACTATTAGTATTGCTTTACAAGATCTAGTTACTGGTTTTGGACCAGCCATTCTGTCTCTCTCTTACTCACTCTTGCTCTTACCATATTTTTGCTCTCTAACCCTAGCTAGCTTTTTTAATTCAAAAAATTCGCAATTTATACAAAACTAGATACATGAACCAAATTAGTTCAGATCCAACAATCTCTCACTCTCTGCCAAAGTATCTCTCTAGCTCCACTCTTTTCTCAAACAGAATCCCAAATTAATCATTTAAATCCCTCCAATCCTCACTCTTCCCGGGATTACTCAACTATCGCTAAGATCTCTACATTCACGACATATTCTTCATAAATAAATTTTCAATGAAAATCCCCTCAACTCAATTAAACTTAGGAAAATAAATAAAATGATTAAGGGAACCCACTCCCTTTAGTAAATGTGAAATAAGACTCATGGGTCTTATAAGTTTTGAAGGATGCTCCTGCATCAGACTTCCCAGGTTGAAATAATTCATGGACTTTTGTTCATGAGTTGCCCAATTGTTCATGTTGCAAACTTCGTCAGATTTCATCTTCCAACTGGCTGCCTAACCTCTTTCAATTGCAGGTGCACTTACTGCCTTCTCTCTTCCTCCTGGATGCCAAAATCTGTGTTGAGGATGTCTTTTTGCTCTGTTGTCATAAGCATCTCCTTTGCATAATGTTTTGGTGATTATATCCTGCATAAACAACTCTTGAAACAACATAAATTTATGTTCCTTTGTATGATGTTGTCTTCTCATCATCTCAATAGAATTGAGCTCCAACTTTATGTATTTTCCACTATTTTGTACCTAGCTATTCATTTCGATTTATAACCCAATCACCAATATCCTCTTCTATCTATAAAACATTTTCTTTATGTTGTCCTGTATATCCTTCCATCTTTCCTTGACTTACTGACTTTGACAATTCCTCATGCTCATCACCTTTATAGTTTCCATCATCCACCTATCCAATATATTGAGTAGAATCCTCTCAATCTCAAAAGAAAATTGTTTCTTGTTTGATACAAGAATATATAACCTTTCAACCACATACTGTCCATCAGTTGCAAATATTTTAGTTATTGAACCTTGTTCAATTTCCTCCATATTCCTGTTAAATTTAACTGAACTGTTCATCCCGATTTTCAATTGCAAATTCAAAATAAACTCTCGATATTAAAATCTTCTTTAGATTAAAAACAAAATCTGTTTGTGGACTGTACTTTCAATTCCTCTCTAATTTTCTTTCTATTCTGCAATAACTTGGTTAAGATCTATGCCAACTTTCCCTCCTTCATCCCGAACTTCTAAATCAACTAGTTGCTTACTCTCATCTTCTTGTTTCCACAAGGAAAACTATTTTTTTGCATTTCCAAAACTTACTTACTTCTTTATGTTTACTTGTGCAAACATATCTCCAAGCGCAGTTTTTCCTTCATCCTGAAAACCACATTCAAAAATTAATAATTCAAAATTAGAAAATACATTACATTTTCCACTAACTCTACTCCTTAATTTCTCTGATTTATCATTCTCTTGATGCATGTATGACATGTCCAACTTGTCATATCCTCCTCCATAGTGTCTTGTCTCGAAAAAGAATTCTTTGTCTTTTCTTTTCTCTGGATGCTGTCTAATTTCTGAATTCTATTCTTTGTTGTGCTCTTTGGCCTCCCTTCCTTCCATGCTTCTTTTCATTCTTCCTGTTTCTTCCCTACAAATCTGTAAGCCACTACGTTGCCTTTTCCATGCCCCTTCATTTTCAACCAAGATCTCCCATTCTCTAATTCTCTTTGTTTTTGTACAGGAAACAAAATCACCATATACAATAGATTTTTCATTCCACTGTAGAGTCCCTTTTACAACAGTAATAATTATTGTCAACATCATGAATATCACCTTCAATTCAACCCCTTTGTTGGTAACTGCATACACATAGTTCGTGAAAGCATCCTTGTCTTCATCCTCTGAGATTACTTGCCTGTTTTCAGTTTGTTGATTTCATTCAGCTTTACTCTTTTTGGAATTTGTACAAATAACACTGTCTTCAAATTTCTGTTGTGCACCAGCCTCTGCCAACCTATTCTTAAGTTCTTGGTTGTCCTCCTTTCCTCTCCTCTTCATAGCTTTTTCTGGACTAATTGTTCATCCTTGGACTGAATTCTCTTTATAAATCTCTGTTCTACTATCTTCCATAGTACACTCTTTAGTAAGAGTCCTTTCCATTAATGTTCCACTATGTCCTTCCAAGACAATTTCTTGTCCATTAACTATCAATACAGGTTCATAATTTTTGAATAAAAATTGAAGACATAATCCCATTATCTCAAGTGTTTGCACTACACATATACTCTTATTTTCTCTTGTCATAAGGTTATCTTCATACAACTTTTCTACTTCTCCTTTTGCAATATACAATTTCCTTTTGTCTTCAGGCCATCTTCCATCTTTTTGCCAATTCTTACTAGATTCATCATCTTCAGCTTCCTTAGTATTCTTCAACATTTGTCCATGTTTAGTGTCTTCAAATACATGTTAAATTAGAAATTGTTCTATTACGACCATCTCTTCTAATAGCTTCATTTCTTCAGCAATCTACATAAACATATCTTATAAATATTGTTCACTACCTGCATACATAAACACATCATCAATTTCAAAAACACTAGACTCCTCTTTCTTTGATGTCTCAATCATCACATCTCTCTATTGATTTGAATTTGTCCAATAGTTCAAAAAATCATCAATGGTTCCTTCCTTAGCAAGGTAAACCTCTTTCTTAGGTCTACAATAGCTATCTTTCACCTCTAACCTAGCTGCCCTGAGTTCCTCACTTAATCTGGTATACATTCTCCTCTTTATTTGTCTTTGCAGTAACTTCCATTTTATTTTCTCTTTTCATAGTCCAACCATACCTTTGGTCTTTCTCATTCCTCTATAACAGTTCCATCAGTACTTCAAGATGGACTATTATCTCAACCTTCTCCCTCTCATATTCTTCATCAATCAACCACTTCCATATGCCATTTTCCTTGGCACCTTTCTTTCTTTTGTTGTGGCTTCTCTATGAACCCCTACTATGGCTATCAGTAGTCATTTTCTCGTCTCACTCTATGAGTTCCTCGCTCACTATGAGTTGCATTAAGCCTCTTGCAACAACAAGTCCTCCCTGTACTCATTTACCTCACTAATCCCCTCTCTGGACTTGGTCTTTTGGTAAACACTGGTTCTCTATCTCTGGAACCTCTTGAGAATGCTCTTCTGCTCTCTTTAGCTTATATCCTCAACTCACCCCCTCTTGAGAATAGTTTAATTGTCCTCCCTGTCCAACCTTCAGTCATTATATTTAGGTTCGCTGCCATTAACACAACTCTTTTTACACAGTTTGCTATTGTGTGTTTATGCTATCATTCGCTTTCCCTATAAAAACAATTAAAATGAACCAAACATCAAAATACAACTCATACCTGAGAGATATTCGAATGATCTATCTCTTTAACCTTTCACTGGCTTGGGAAATACACATGTCGCTTTACTTTTCACTATATGCACTTCAGTTCTTCTTTCAACTAAATTTATTTTCTTGCTGAGTACATCCATATTCACTTTATTTCCTTATAGTATCTCTGCTGCAATTTCTTCATTTTCTTCCTTGTCACAACTACTTGCTGAAACTTCTTGTTGCAATTTGCATCACATACACATATCATTAAAGCTTTCTAAAATCTGTAAAAACCTTTACCTGATCCTGTCTTTCTCAAGCCTTTCCCACAATCTACCTTTGATGAAATGTTGGAGTCCTCATTGTTTGCAACATCTCAAGTTTCCTCTATGCATAAATCATTGTGTCCTATTCTCCCTCTGTATCGGATCCATTACAATGCAAATTATATACGTGCTGAGACTAAAATTCAATGCCTCAACCAATCTCCACAGAGCATTAGTCTCTACTCTGATATGAAATGATGCAAAGCTAGTTATTTAAGCCAACAATCATGTAAGGTTAACACTAAACCCTATTGTATAACCTAGGTTAATGCTCTGCTTCTAGGTGATTAATCATTAATATATTACAATGGGTTAAAAAAACCCCTCTCCAACCCAAGAATCGATTCTTTTTAATCAATTCTATAAGTGGAGACTTTTCAACTAAATTAGTTTTATTAAAAAAAATATTCCACAACCCTTTTCCATGTGGCTTGTGGGACCTCCCAACATGAATACCCATAATAGATCTTTATACAATAAATTAAGCACTGAGCCAACACTTGTCCTCCTCGTTCTAACATTGCGAACAAATTTGTTTACTTTGTGATGACTTAACATTTTTCTCATAAACCTTGTCATTTGAAAAGTTGACTTTGGTGCTAAGATCTCCATCGTTGGTTTAGCACTGATCCAATGACTATCGCGCTTCAACTAGCCCGATAGTTAGTTTTTTGTTGTCAGGAAATATAATAGGTTTTGGTCCCTTGTCCTTGTGCTACGTGGCACCACCATGGTTCATCGTGTGCTCCATACAAATACCATTTACAATTTTATTACCCACATGATATACCACTTACCATAAATGTTGCTGATTGCTAACTTGTGAAGTGTTAAACGATTTAACATGTGACCGTTGCTTTAATCTGAGTTTCCCATCCTCCATTTTCAATGATGCGACTTAATCTCCGTTGTCCATTCACCTTCACTGATATCTTCTGAAATCTTTGGAAAGATTGAAAAAAAATCCTACGTTCTCTGTTTTAGAAGATAATTATAAGTCTACGTTTGTCCATTATAACAACCACTACACTTGCTTCCACTAATGAATTCATCAATTCAAAAAGAAAACTCAGTTTATTACATGTATGTGCACAATTCCAAACACTCATTTAAATACTACCTCTGGATAGGAATTCCAAGAGTTTTATCAATGCTGCTCAGGCGAAAAAATCACAATATTTCTCAGAATCAGAATCAATACATTTAGAGTTGGATGGTACACATTTAGCCATATATCATTTACACATACTCACCCTGTTTTTGGTATTCTTAAAATAAATATCTACATAGAGACAAAATAAATCCTATTCGAATACTATCAGTCTTGCCTTACAAGATCTAGTTACTGGTTCTGGACCAGTCATTCTCCCTCTCTCTTACTCACTCTTGACCTTACCATTTTTTCACTCTCTAACCACTAGCTAGCTTTTTTTATTTAAAAAAATCACAATTTATACAAAAACGGATTCATGAACCAAATTAGTTCAAATCCAACAATCTCTCACTCTCTCCTAAAGTATCTCTCCAGCTCCACACTTTTCTTAAACAGAATCACAAATTAATCATTTAAATCCCTCCAATCCTCACCCTTCCTAGGATTACTCAATTATCTCTAGGATCTCTACATTCACTAAATTTTCAGCTAAAGTCCCCTCAACTCAGCTAAACTCAGGAAAATAAATAAAATGATTAAGGGAACCCACTCCCTTTAGTAAATGTGAAATAAGACTCATGGGTCTTATAAGTTTCGAAGAATGCTACTGCATCAAGAATGAGAGGGAGAAGGAAAAGGAAACCCAGACCTAACATAGGACGCCTTGTAGGAGAGAAGAATACTGATGTTTTGGAGGAGTTCTTGAGCTTGACTTGGGCCAGCGGAACCCTTGAATAATCCTTGCAAGTTGGGACTCTAAACTGGACGGAGGGTCTTGTGTTTTAGAGACTAGACAACCCGAGATTGAAATCTATACTGTCTGGATGAGTGGAAGCTCAGGGGGAGACTAGATATTATTGTTGGTCTCATGGTTGGCAGGAGAGTCGTCCTGGTTCTGGTTGGTATAGTTAATGCATTTGCATCACTATATTTGTTGTGGTGTTTTTTACAGATTTGCAACTCTGACTGAGAAAGTGAAAGAAAAACAAATAGTACATATCATTTGTTAAGAACAAATGAAACAATCCAATATTACATATTTCCGTTGAGGACAAAATTAGAATAGTAAATCCCTATATAGGAAATAGTTGTGCACTAATATCTCATGACAGTGCTTATATTTTTTTTTAAAAGAAAATATAGAATAACAGAAATAGACAACATGTTTTTGTTTCTTAAATACAAAAAAGGAGGCATATTTCTTATGTAAAGATTTGGACTGCCTCTTAATATTAAAAAAAGATGACGATTCCTGTGTAAGAATAAGAATTGCACAGTTTGGTATTGTATGGAAAAGAACACAGAAATAAGTAGTAGTTTTCATATATTCCCTAATGGAACAATCAAAAATTTGTAAAGGAAAAATTGTGTATTTATGTCACCTAAGAAGGGTTTAACAATGCCTAAACTTCATGTAATTAACAAAATATTTTTCCATAGAAATGAAATAGTATCAAGAACATCAGTAGAAGGTCTGCTCGGGACCGTTGAATCAATACAATTAAATTATGCAACATCATGGCAGTGAACAGGACTTGACATTCATATAGGACTAACCACATTAAACCCTATGCGAAACACATTCATTACATACAAAAAAGTGGGAAAACTATAAGATTAACAGTTTGGTGATTGAAGCAATAAATGGAGGTCCATAGCCAAAACCAAATTGAGTTCAAGGGCCTAGATACAATGTAACACTATCTGTGCAAAGAGGAATTAGTAATCTTTTCTAAATACAACTTGTATGGCCATGAAATTGACAACCAAAAATGACCGGACCCATTGAATGGGAACATTTATTGAGATAATCCTAGGCTTCTACCCAAAAGTATTCAACTCGACCTGGGAGGGGTCTATGTGGCCCTTGTAGTAGGAACCTCCTTTTTAACCTTCAAGTACAAAACTCAAAGATAATGTGATATCTTCCTTTCTATGTAAATGACAAAGTCATAGATTAAATCATGGTAATTAAGTAAGCAATATCTATGTATCTTTTACATGTAACAAAGACACAACCAGCGTAACATTATCAACACAAAATCCACTCAAAACGTATAACTTGAATGTAGTAACAATTCAATAAAGCCAAAACCCTAAGTGTGATCAGGCTGAGAAAAATCTCGGAGCCTATCCTCTCACATCTCTCTAGTGAATGTTGGTGGTAAAAAAATCCCAACAGAAATCAAACAGGAAAACACCATTCTTGTGGGTGGGGTATCCAAACCTATAAGGTTTGCCCCCAATCGGTTCATCTAACCAAGGTCCTCTGAGGGCGGGAAAGCATACAAAAAAAATTGACTTGAAGGCTAACCTAGAGATGAGAAACAAACTTTTATAGGTAAAGCCAAGGAGTTGATGACCCTAGTGAATGCCTTCCCCACCTGCAGCAACAGGTTGTCTGTTAGGTTCAATCTAACACAAATAGGTAGTTGAGAAAATGAACTGAACGGGAGTTGACGAACAAACAAATAAAATAGGGAACTCACCTAAGCCAGTGGGAAGCTTAGGGTTTCCTGACTGTTTCGATGTTGAGTGAGGCCGAAGTATTAAGAGAAATTGATATCACTGGATTTATGCACCTCTTCTACCTTGAAGAAACAACTAGGAAACAGGGGTTGCAAATCCATTATAGCTGATGGAAAGGAGCCAATTGAGTTCTATCTGCAGTAACCCTGCAAGGCGATTTCCCTAATCCCTACGTTGTTGATCACAGTCGTAGGATGAACCGTGGGTGAAGCCCTCATCGGATGATTTCCATGTTGCATCGATAATCAAAATTTATCTGGAGGTGAGCCTCAAAATTTTTGAGAGGCAACACAACATATAAGTTAGTACCATTAATTGTTGTGGCATGTGACACCCATTAAAAATTTCTTAGCCTATTAATTAATTTCGATAATCCCTTACGAAAGCATTCATTAATAAGCATAGTTCTGGGTGATTTGGCTAATTAACAGTGCATTGAAGAAGTCAAAGGGTTATGCCAACATATTGTATTTAGATAGATTCTGTCCCTAACCATAATGTTGATATTAATAATATGTGGTGAAGTTTAAAAAAAAAGAAAAACTATTCATGAGTTCGCATACGTGTGACAAGTGATATCAAAGCCTAGTGTTCAACACTATGGCCAAGTATGGCAAAGTAATTGTTAACATTGATATTGTGCACACAAAATAAAAAAATATGTGGAGCGGAATGGAACTTCGAGCAAGAGGTCACGTACCTTATATGGAAACCAACCCAAAAATGTGGGTGCAGCTGGGAGAGGAATCTCAATAGGAAAATGCAGCATTGTTGGAGATAGTTCAGAAAATGCACACATAAATGACCAACCTCAAGGCTGCAAATGAAAGAAAATGACACGAACAAGGAAGGATCCTAAAAAGTCTATCAAACCGACAAAATCACTGGCTACTAAATCCTAGTGCAAGAAATGGAGACCTGAACCGAGACATTTCTTCATGAAGAATATAATGAGGAATCATAGGGGGGACATAATGATGAAGAAAGGAGGTCGGATAATGCCTCGTTTGGTATATGTCCTAGGAAGCAGAAAATTGAAATACAAGGGGCATTTAAGAAGATAAGACCTCCGGCGTATGACGGAGAGGTCGAGAAAGTTGTTGAAGCTTGGCTAATTAATATGAATAAATATTTCCAAGTTATGAATATGATAATAATATGAAAGCTCAGTTGGCTATTTTGTCACTACGAGGAAAGGCCACCCTGTGGTGGGAGGAGGTCAAAGTTGCATGGGAATTGATGACCAATAGATCACATGGAATGAATTTCATAAGTATTTCAAAAACAAATATTTAACTGAATTCTTCTACGATGAGAAGGAAAGAGAGTTTCATGATTTAAGGTTGGTCCAATTGACTATTGATGAATTTATCACTAAATTTACGTCCTTGCTGAGGTACGTTCCATACCTTAGGGAGGAAAAATCCAAGATACAACTCTTCATCAATAACTTGCATATTCTTATGAAGGAAAAACTGGAGTTTGACTACCCAAAAACAATGGATGAAGCCATTCGGAAGACCCAAATTTGCTACCAACAAATGAAACGAAAGGGGAAGGTAACAAGGGGGGTCTAAATCGAAAAGGTGAAACGAAGTCCCAAAACTTTCAAGGGACAAGACCCCCCAATGTTAAAAACATGAATCAGAAAATGCAGACAAAAGTGGTTGGGAGGAATCATTGGAGAATGAGACAAGAAGTTAAAAACAAGCAATACAAATTTGGAATTCGACTAGAAGCCAATAAACAACCAAAGCCCCCTCTACAGTGTTGGAGATGCAGAGAACCTCATTATTTCAAAAAATGTCCTCATCGTACTTGTACTGAGTAGGTTGCTAACATTCAAGAAGCTTCCATATTTGGGGATGTAGCCAAGAATATTCCACATGTTAATGCAACTTTGGATGATGGCCAGGATGAATATCAACCTACAACGATATAAATAGAAGGTAAATTATCTAAACATTATGTTTCCATTTTAGTTGATCTAGGCACAAGTTTGAGCTACATTAGCCCAAAACTAGTAGAATTATGTGACTTACAACAAAAAAGTTTAAAACCCCTTGGCTGGTGCAATTGGCTACTGGGACCAAGTGAAGCGTTGCTGCTAAGGTGGTAAATTTATCCCTAGCGGAAGCACGACAGAAAGTCATAGCTAATTTGAATATTTTGCCTTTGTGTGCATATGATATACTAGTTGCAATGGAGTAGTTAGAGAAACATTGGTCGATAGATGAATGAAAAGAGAAAACCGTGATCTTCCTTAGGGAGAATGGTGAGAGACAAGAAATTCAGGGAATTAAGAGAGCTGTTAAACTATGACCTATCACTGCTAATCAACTAGGGAAGTGCATTCGAAAAGGCTGCCAAATTTATGCAATTCAAGTAGGTTATAAAAATTCTAAGGAAAAAATATCGAGTCTCAGAAATGTACCTATAATTCCAGAATTTTCTAGTGTATTCCTAGAAGAAATACCTGGTCTGCCACCAAAAACTAACATTGATTTCTCAATAGAGTTATTTCCAAGTGTGAGCCCAGTGTCCAGAACACCAGATCGTATGAGCTTTCCTAAATTAACAAAAATTAAAATGTAACTACAAGAACTTCTTGACAAGGGGTATATATTCCCAAGCCTGTCACCTTGGGGAGCCCCTGTCTTATTTGTACAAAAAAAGGATGGTACATTGCAGGTGCGAATTGATTATAGATAACTGAATAAGCTCACTATTAAGAATAAATATCCACTACCAAGGATTGATGATCTGTTTGATCAAGTTATAGGGACCAAGTTGTTTTCCAAAGTTGACTTGAGATCAAGATATTATCAAATACAAATTAAGGAGGAAAATGTTTGTAAGACAACATTCAGGACTCGGTATTAACACTAGGAATTCATAGTGTTATCCTTTGGGCTTACAAATGCCCCTGCCACATTTATGAGCTTAATGAATGGTATGTTCAATCCTTATTTGGACAAATTTGTCCTAACATTTATTGATGATATTCTCATATAATCTAAACATGTGTAGGATCATTAGAAGCATTTGAGCATTGTGCTACAAACTTTGCAGGATTATCAACTATATGCTAAGTACAATAAGTGTGACTTCTACAAAATTAGATGAAGTATCTAGGACATGTCATTTCAGCAAAAGAAATTGCAGTTGACCCCTAAAAGATCAAAATCATCACAAAGTGGCATGTTCCTAGGAATTTTGTCGATATTCGATTGTTCATGGGGTTTGTGGGTTACTACCATCGATTTATTGAAGGATTTTCTAAAACTTCTTACCCAATTACCTCTTAACAAAAGAGAGGAAAGGTTTTCAAGTGGACGATAGATGGTCAATGAATTTTTGAATGCTTGAAGAAGTTATTGACTTCCGTCCCTATATTAAAAGTAGAGGACCCCGCAAAAGAGTTCAATGTTTGCATAGATGCATACCACGAAGGTGTCGAGGGGGTACTGATGCATGATAGGAAAGTCATAGCCTATGAATCGCATAAACTGAGGGGCCATGAGAAGCTATATTCCGCCTATGATTTAACACTAACTGTTGTAGTGCATGCCTTGAAGGTATGGCGACATTATTTGTTGTGTAAGAAATTTTTGTTAATGACATATCGTACTAGTTTAAAAAATTTATTCACCCAACAACATCTAAATTCTCGTCAAGCTAGATCATTTTCTTTCTTAAGTGAATTTGACTTCGATATTAAATATCTTAAAGGAAAGGACAACTAAGTGGGTGATGCACCGAGTAGAAAATTACATTGCATATATGAAATCGAGTATAGTTGGGTGGAATCAAAATTCTTAGAGAAAGTAGAAGAAGTTACCCACAATGACCCTGAATATATGTTTTTATGGTAACAAGCCAATCAATCACAAAAATTAGGAAGACAATCTGATTATGGTTTGAACAGTGAAGTATTTCTAACCTTTAAGGGCAGAATATATGTTCCTAACCAAATTTATGTTAAACAATTTATGTTAGATGAATTTCACAAAACCCCCTATGCTACGCACAACATATATCAGAACTATTTTATGCAGTTAAAAAGAATTTATTTTGGTCTAGAATGAGGAGAGACATCACCAAATATTTGTAAAAATGCTTGGAATGCCAACAATTTAAGGTAGAACACCAACACCCTGTTGGATTGTTCCATCCCCTCCCCATTCCGAAATGGAAATGGGACACTATTACACTAGATTTTATAACAATATTACCTAAAACCAAAAAATTGAATGACTCCATCATGGTAGTGATGGATTAGCTAAATAAGACATCTCACTTTATAACTGTGAAATCCACATATAAAAACATTGAAATTGTTGATATTTTTAATAAAGAGATATTTCGACTACATGGTATACCAATAGTGATGATTTCTAAAAGGGATGTAAAATTTACCTCTTCTTTTTGGAAAGATATGCTCACGGGATTGGGGACTCAAATCCAATTTAGCATTACATATCATCCCCAAGTTGATGGACAAATAGAATGGGAGAATCAAGCACTCGAGGATATGTTCAAAATTTATGTAATG
>APFE031290373.1:0-18770 GCA_000404065.3 Pinus taeda
TTCTATTATCCAACCAGATTGGATAAACGAAGAAAGGGAGGAATGGAAGAATGACGAAGAAGTGTGGGAACTTATTCAAAAGTTACAACAAGATTCCAGTACATCTGATACATTTAGCTGGAAAAATGATTCGTCATGGTACAAAGATCGCTTATACCTCTGTAAGAATTCCCAACTCAAACAAAAGATTCTTCTAGAATTGCACGCTTCTCCCTTAGGAGGGCATTCAGGATTTTTAAAAACTTACCACAGGGTTAAAAAGGAATTTTTTTGGGATGGCCTTAAATCGGATATTCAAAAGTTTGTGGCAGAATCTTTGGTATGCCAACAAAATAAAGCTGAAACAATTAAGACACCAAGTCTATTACAACCTTTATCCATTCCAAGCCAACGTTGGGAGGAGGTTTCAATGGATTTTATCACAGGTTTACCCAAGTCTGAGGGAAAGAGTGTCATCATGGTGGTAGTTGACAGACTTACCAAGTATGAACACTTTTATGCATTATCACATCCATTTAAAGCCAGTACAGTTTCTACGGCATTTATGGAAACAATTCAAAAGCTACATGGAAACCCAAAGATTATTGTGACAAATATCCCATTTTTACAGGAAATTTTTGGACAAAATTATTTTCTTTTCTTGGTACCCAATTAGATCATAGCTCATCTTATCATCCTCAATATGATGGGAAAATGAAGATAGTAAACAAATGTTTGGAAGGATATCTCCATTGCTTTGTATCTGATAAACAGACAGAATGGGTCAAATGGTTGCCTCTGGCTGAATGGTGGTATAACACTTCCTTCCATACTGCAAAAAAAAATGACCCAATTTGTGGCACTTTATGGATATCAGCCACCATCCATCACATTATATTTAAGAGAAAATTCTAAGGTTCAAGCAGTGGAACATCACATCGAGCATTAACAACAAGTTCTCCAACTCTTAAAGGATAACCTCGTGTTGGCGCAGAATAGAATGAAACAATAGGCAGATCAACATCGCAGTGAAAGATGTTTTGATGTGGCTGATTGGGTATTCCTACAACTACAACCATATAAACAAATGTCCCTCAAGCAAGCTAAGAAGGATAAGAAATTGTCACCAAAGTATTATGGTCCGTACAAGGTGTTGCAAAATATTGGTACTATGGCATACAAATTGGAGCTTCCTGCAGCTTCTCGAGTGCACCCATTTTTCCATGTTTCATGTTTAAAGAAGGTTATAGGTGACAATCTCCCACTTCAAACAATATTGCCAGAATTTGACGAGGAAGGTTATATTGGAACCGGAAGTAGTCATAGAAACAAGAACTTGACAACTACGAAATCCATCCATTTCAGAGTATCTCATCAAGTGGAAGAATTTATCCGCTGAAGATTCCGCATGGGAGGATGAGAATTTTATACAGAAGCATCCAGAACTACTCAAGCATTGAGGACAACACTTTTTTGAAGGATAGGGGCATGTTAGGTCCCTATAATACTAGTGATGCCCCCATTAATGTTGTAGTTGTATCCCTTATTAATATTGTTGTGCCCCTATTGTCCCCATATTTTTATCATTGTGCCCCATAGAATCCCTCTATTGTTATTTTTGTGCCTTTATATTATTATTGTTAAGTCGGCTTGGTTATATTGTGACCCCTTAGACTCCTATATATAAAAAGGAGGTTTTGTCATTTGAATCATCCAAGAATTATTCTTTGTGTAATCTAAAGGAGGTTGCCCCCTCGAAGAGGCTGAATTCTAAGGTGTTCAACTATCTTTTCTATCTTGTTGTGAGCTGGTTTCATAACAATGACAAGTCGAAATTTTAGACCTTGGAGATCCGAAATTACAAAGATACAACAAACTCAATATCGAGCTCCTACAAAGAGAAAAAAATGTGTGTAGTTTTCTTTTAAATTTGCATAAGTTTGGTTTGAAAAATTAGCTTGAAGTGATTCAAAGGGCATAGTGAGGCATAATTATCATTCATTTATGCCCTAAAGAAATAAAATGGAAACACCTGGTAAGCAACTTGAAATATTTACCATGACTCATGAAGAAGAGGAAAATGCAACATGATCTATCAAAATTACGAGACCAAGTGCAAAAATTTTCACTCTCACAAAAAGTAAGAGAAGCTAAGATGGATCATTTAAATAAAGGCATGGAAGCTAAGATGGATGGCGTGGAAGCTAAGATGGATGGCATAGAGGCTAAGATGGATGGTATATAAGCAAAACTTAAAGGCAACATGGAAGATTTGAGGATAGATTTGACAAAGTTGCTACAACAAATGCTTACTAATGGAAAAAGGGTAGTAAAGGAAACTCATCATGAGAACAAAAGAAATGTTAATCATGATTTCATAGACTCTAACATTAGATTGAAGACCCACCATGTTCAAAATATTGATATGAGGAAGTTTGATGGTAAGGATCATGTAACATGGATACTACAGATGGAGAAATATTTCGATCTCCATAATGTGAAAAAGACACAAAAGGTATGCATTACAACTTTATATTTGGAACCCAATCAATTTTTATGGTATCGATGGCTTTGCTCTCGCAAAAAAATTTCACTTGGGAAATTTCTATGGAAGAAATGATAGCACATTATGAGGATACGAAAAGAAACACCGTTGTTAGCCAATTGATAAATCTCAAACAAAAGGGTTGAATGGTGGAGCATATTGAGGACTTCCAAAAATTGAATATAAGGGTAAAAGATATTCCATGGGAGCATAGGATTGATGTGTTCATAGGAAATTTAAAGGATAACATCCAACATGAGGTTTGCTTTTGGGAACTTGATTCATTGGAGAAGGCATTGAGGTTGGCAAGAAAAATTGAAAGAAAAATTATGGAAATAAGGAAGCCTACCAATCACAACTATAAATATGGAAGTGTTGTTTCCCCTAGCCTTCCACAGCCTACAAGGTTGAAACCAAAAAAAATTGGAAGAAAAAAGAGAAAAAGGGTTTTGTTACAGTTGTGATAGCAAATACACTAAAGGTCATAAGTGTGCTGAAAAGAAATTATTTTGCATAGATTGTGAAGAGGAGGAAGAAAAGGAACAAGAAACGTCAAAAGAAGAGGATATATACCAGGAGAAAACCCTAGAGAAAGAAGAAATGAATCTGACTGGATATCTTGTAATGCATTGGTCGAAATTACCACTCAAACTCTCAAGATAGAAGGACATATCAAGAAGGAAAAGGTAATAGTGTTGATTGATTCTGGTAGTACCCATAATTTTATTCATTGTAAGATAGCCAAGGAATTGAATTGCTTCCTATATCCAACACCAGAGTGTCAAGTGATGGTCGCAAATGGAGGATCCATAAATTTCTCTCGAAAGTGCCATAATATCAAGCTATCCATGGGAGAATACGTATTGAATAGTCCAATGCTTTCCTTTCCAATGGGTGGTGTTGATGTTGTACTAGGTATCCAATGGCTACAATCTTTGTGTACGATAGCTTTTAATTTTCAAGAATTTAAATTTTTTTTTTTTTTTTTTAGAAGGAAAGGAAGTTGAATTAAGGGGTATCACAGGGAAACTAGGAAAGATAATCAGATCTAATGTCATGACAAAGCTTCTAAAGAAATAACAACGAGGCATAATTGCACAATTATGTTCACTAGAGGTTCCGGCGTCAAAAACATCTATTTCTCCAGATCTCCAAAAATTCTTGGTTCCAAGATATTTGAGACTCCCAAAGGCATCCCACCTATTCGTGATCATGATCATGCTATTCATTTGATTCCAGGAATTGTTTCTCCAAACATTAGGCCTTATAGATATCCCTATGCCCAAAAGAGTGAAATTGAATGTATGGTTGCAGAAATGCTAGAGGTTATTATAATTCAACCTAGCCAAAGTTCTTTCTCTACTCCAATAGTATTGGTGCACAAGAAGGATGGATCATGGCGCATGTGTCCATATTATAGGGAGCTCAACAAGCTTACTGTTAAAGATAAAATTCTCATTCATGTCATTGATGAATTATTGGATGAATTACATGGATCAATTTACTTCACCAAGTTGGATCTTCATTCAGGATATCATCAAATTAGAATGAAAACTGAACACATTCCGAAAACAACATTTAAAACTCATGAGGGTCATTATGAATTGTTGGTCATGCCTTTTGGCCTTACCAATGCACCTTCTACATTTCAAGGTTTCATGAATTCCATTTTCAAACCCTTCCTTGGAAAAATTTTGTTAGTATTTTTTGATGATATACTAACCACAGCAAGTCTTGGAAGGATCATGTTCAACATGTTGACAGGGTGCTCAAACTATTGGAGGAGAAACAATTATATGCAAAAACCTCCAAATGTTTCTTTGGAGTACAAGAGGAGGAATATCTGGGTCATATTGTATCTCATGAAGGTGTTAAGGTGGACCCTAGCAAACTTAAAGCCATTAAGGAATGGAAAATCCCCACATCCATAAAGCATTTGTGAGAATTTCTTGGGTTGACAGGGTATTATCGCAAGTTTGTTAAGAATTATGGGACAATAGCAGCACCTCTAACAACATTATTGAAGAAAGATGCATTCTCATGGACTCTAGAAGCAACAAAGGCATTTGAACATGTTAAAGAGTCAATGTGCCAAGCACCGGTCTTAGCTACGCCAAACTTCACAAAAACCTTTATTATGGATTGTGATGCCTTAGGAAATGGAATTGGTGTTGTTTTAATGCAAGAAGAAAGTCCCATTGCTTTTGAAAGTTGTCCAATCAAAGGAAAGTATTTACACAAAGATATTTATGAGAAGGAAATTTTGGCAACACTACATGCATTTAGAAATGGTGAGCCTACCTAATGGGAAGACACCTCAAGGTAAAAATGGATCATGATAATCTTAAATAATTTTAGAAAAAATATTATCTTCATAAGAGTAGCAAAAATGGTTCACAAAGATGTTAGGTTATGACTTTGAAATCATCTCTTTTTCATTTGAATCATGCAAGAATTGTTCATTTGTGTAATGTAAAGGAGGTTTCCCCCTCGAAGAGGCTGATTTTGAAGTCGATGATCTATCTTTTCTTCTATTTTGTGAGATGGTTGCATAACACCTTTCACCATTTACATGCATTAAGACCTTCATTGACAGAAGCGCAACAAGTCACTTAGAAGCGTAGCAAAAAAATGAGGGTCAAAGACGAACCGATATCTCTTTATCGGTAATAATTTTTACAAAACTGGAAGATGTTTCTGTATATAAGGTGGTTTTGGAGAAAAAAATCTCTCGGTTTTTTGAAATTAATCCATATTCTCGTAATATGTGCCACAAAATAATGAATAAAACATAAAAGAAAAATTGGAGAATTTCATTTTCTGAAATAGGCCTCCAATAAAGTTGAATATATCCCAATACATGCTACATGTGTAGGAACTGAAGGAGGTTATTGTGACTGGGTATGTCCTTAACAAAAGCCTCATTTTTTATTCCAAAATTAATGTTCATTTGGTCAAAAACATATTTTGAAAATGGTGACCAAAAAAGGATTCAAAAGCACAACGACTCTCTTGTAGCAACTTGTATTTTGGGAATATCTCCAAAATCATAAAGTATATTCAAAACATTAGAGATTTTATTGTTTTTTGGTATGTTATAAACAAAAACCTACTCCCGTTTTCAAAACTAAGTTCCCATTTGTTCAAAATACAAGCTCTAATTTGGTGCAGCAAATAGTTGTTGTGTTTCTATAAGATAGCAACACAGAGCTAAAAGCACAACAACTTGAGGAAAGGGAATGGAGGGGAAGAAGGATAAGAAAAAATTTAAGGAAATTATGGGGGGTTGGGGTAGATTTTAGGAAGATTTTGGTGGTGTAATTTCTCAAAATGAGTGAGGGAAGAGGGGTGAAAAGGACAAAACACAAACCTAACCCAGAAATGTAGCAAAAGCGCAACAACATTTTGGGTTTTTGAGAAAAATGGTAGAATGAGGGAATTTGATTTGGGAAATGATTGGGGAATGTTTGATGAGGGTATACAAGGATAATTGGACTGAGAAACTAAGGAATTTCTTTGTCAAATGGAGCAAAGATGATGAAAATGAAAAGCGCAGAAAAACCCTAGGAGAGGGATCTTAATCAATTTATGAGGGAAAAGACTGCATTAGAGAGTTGGTGAAGCCTTTAATAACTTGTTCAAATATCCTTTGAAGCTCCTGGGATGATAAATTAACCATTTCTTTCTCCCTTTAACCTCCAAATGAAAAGCGCAGCAACATCCAAAAACACAGTAGAATGATGAAACAAACAATGGTGATGAATTTTGAATTTCTTATGGTTGTGGCAAGTCTCATAATGGAAGAGAGGAGCCCTTGGAGATTTTGGATGAATAGAATGAAGTTCAAAAATTTTGTGATGCTCCTTTATAGCTTAGAAACTTGATTTTGTCATGATTGTTGAATGACATCATGTGTACTTCTATAAAATGACTAGTGATGTGATTTGACTGCAGCATTATTTCTTCAAAGGAAATGTTTCTTTGATTATTTTTCAAAACTTTATTCCCTAATTTGCTAACTCCCATGATGATGTCAAAAATGAAGGACATGACTCCCTTGTTTGATATTGATGACTGATATGATGATCATCAAATGTATATCCTAGACCATGACCTATATGATGACCCACTAACTTTTTGATGACCTAGGGAATGGAATGATGACATGACCATGATGGCTTTCGATGACCTTGAATGCACTGGAGGGAGTAGCAATGACAACTAGACCATGAGTTGTGACCATTTAACAACCATGAGATGTGCTAAATTTTATTTTGAAAAATATAATAATTTGACCTAAGACTTTATCATCAATATGAAAAGAGTACATTTGATCACCGTGACTATTAGATACTAACACCTTCTACACAAAAAATGAGAAATACATGAAAAAACGTGATTGCAATCATGTTTTTCATGTATTTCTCATTTTTCATGTAGCAGGGTCCATCTAAAGTATTGAACATGTGTACTTCTTGGACAAGGAATCAAATTATGCATCCAATGAGTATTTCTGCTCGAAATTTGAGTAAACCCATGTTGAAATATGGCAACAAGAATATTCCAATTTAATTTGTCCTTGAACTAAATTGTGAATTAAAATCAAATTTAGTCTTAACAGCTACTTGGAAATAATTAATTAATTAGTTGGAGAAATTCAAGTTAGAAGCCTTTCTGAAGTCATGCAAGAGTTATCCCTTAAATTAAGGAGATAATATTGAGTTATATTTGAGTTGTAATTAGTTAACTCAGTTTGCTGAGTTAAGTCCAATTAAATTAGTTCCACACTGTTTGAGGAACTAATAGTGAGTTAACAGTCAGTTGATGCATTAATGCACTCAACTAGTGCTACTCTAGTTAACTGAATATTCCCTCATCAGAAACTCATGCATGTCTATTCTGAGAAATACCCAGTTGAGATTAATGTTCAAGGACAGTGTACTCTCAGTTGCATGTGTTTTCTCATGGAGAAAACTCATGCAAGCAGTCAATGATTCATCCTTGAGGATTGTGCAATTTTGAAGGTTTGTTTTTCCACTTGATAATAGACTAGTCATCCATAAGGAATAGCGCAAGGAAATAGGAGCTTGGAGGGCAGAGAGGAAGACTGGAGAGAAGCCAAGATTGCTTGTGAGCATCTGTGAGGATTGTACTGAGAGCTAAGGCTTTGTATAATTCCTATGTATTTCCACCATGTATGATAATAAAATAGTGTGGGGTTTTTATCTAAGACTTTCCCCAAAGTATTTTCAAGTGTATTGTGCCATTGATTCTTCTTCTTCTGGTTATATTGTTCAACTCGATATTTAAGCTTCTGCAAATTGATAGTAGAAGTAGGTTATAATATTCTGCTTTGATTTATATTGCATTATCAGGTTAACCTATCACAGATTTTCTACAACCCATAGGGAGATAAGTTGAAAATACAAGTTGAAAAAATAGTTTTTTTTCCCTCTAAAATTTGATGATGTAATCTAATATTATTTTGTTATTTCCACTATTATTTTATAATCTCCTTCGGAGGCCCATTTTTTACCTCAAAACTCCCCTAATGCAAACCCTGTGACAACACAAGTTGTGTGCCAACCTAGAGATATGCACTTTTTTCATGACCCAGGTTCAATATCTGGGGTACATCATTGATGAGTAGGGTGTGCATTTGGACCCATCCAAGATACAATTCATTCAAGATTGGTCAGACCCAACCACTATAATAGAGCTCCGGAACTGTCTAGGCCTTGCCAATTTCTACTTCAAGTTCATGTTGGGGTTCTCTCATATCACTTGGCCTTTAAGTCAAGTCACCAAGGTGTTGATGGTGTTGGACCCGCCAACATGTCAGGGGATCTCCCCAGTAAGAAGTCCCAATTAGACCTCAGACCGTTTGGTGTAGGAGTCCCAGCAATGGGTCGTACGGTAATGCCTTGAGCGCGGTTTCGCACAGAGGCAAGTAAGATGTCCCTGTTTGTAGCAAGGGTGTGACATATGCAGTAAATCAAGGAAGTTGCATGAGTAGTTATAACACATGGAGGGTGAGGTGAGTACGCCCCTTAGAAACCTGTGATAGCATGGAGTTAAGAAGGGAACACACGAGGAAATATGCATCACAACATGGAAGGAAAGTAAGCTAGCAATCCAAAGTGATGGTTAAACCAACAACACATTTTAGAAAGATTCATACATACATATACAAAAATAGCTACACATGCATGCGTAAGGAAACAAATACATATATCATTTAGAGTACTCAAGATAGATGAAATACAATACAACATATGCATGAAACATGTTGGTTCTATTATATAAAGAAGTGTAAGTTCCAGTCATACAATACATCCATGTCCAACCACTAGTTTCGACATCAGAACATTACAGCCACAACCGCCTGCTCCTCCAAAGAGATATACTAGCTCTTCATAGTGGAGAAGCCAAGGCTCGTTACAATATTGTCCAAGATTTCTCTAAGATACTCCTATCGAAAGCTTGGCTGACCAAAAGCCTATACAATGAGTTATGAGGGACTATATATAGCAAAGGGTGGGGTGGCCCTTGACATTCCCCTTTGTGACAGTTCATCTACCCTCATGACTCTTCATCTACTCTATGACTGTTACATCCAACTATCGACACTTGAACCTACACTTGACAAGATGTTACGTTACAATGCATATGTACCCATGTGACACAAAGTGGATTGAACAAGCCATGCAAGACATCACTATGACTCGGAAAATTATTGGAAGACCAGCTCTTCGACATTCTCATGGTGATCAACAGTAGCGAACTGATGCTAATCTCGGTAGTCTGCGATGGTGTCTGTGTACTCTAAGGTGACATCTTTCTAGAACCTAATGCTTGCCTCCATATCATCCAGGTACACTGCATGGGCTCCTTTGTCCATCTCATCTGATAGCATGTGCATCATTGTCTTAAGTGCGGCCATACCAGCACCATACTTGTGCATGGCATTTGCGCTGATGCAAAATTCTGGGCTGGTGGCTATGCGCATCAACTCATCAAAGTATGAGTAATGATCTAGTCGGTCATGCACCTTTTTCTTCGCCTAGGTGAGTGTCCCGATAGATAGGATCGCATGTGCGCGCACAACAACATCCATACTCTTGAATACACGTGCATGGGAAGCCTGTAGACTAGTGATGAGCTACGGGAGCTCTTCATAGTTCTGGATCAGACTCCGGATGCGTGCTTTCAGATAGACTGCTCTAGGCTTCATCATCTTAGTCAAGTGACGTAGGGCTCCCTTGTATCTCATCGTCCATGTTTCCATGTAATCAACAACAGCATGCACGTTCGACAAGATATGTGCTCTCCTAGCACATCAATGCTGCCACCCATTGAGATGGGCGACTGCCTTATGCATGGTACCAAACTTGGAATACAACGCCCTCATGATGACTGTGTCAAGAGACAATACTTCATCTAGTATTGCCTTCTTCAATTCTACTTGGGTGGATGTTGCAATCAAATAGCACTCACAGAAATCAATCAAACAACACTCACAGAAATCAATCAAACAACACTCACACAAGTGAAAACACAAAAGCGACAAAAATGTTGCAAAAGACAAGTTAAGACAGCTTACCTGTGAATAGCTAAGATGGATGTGTCGAAGACTCTTGGATGTGATGTGGGATGTCAGAGCTCCAAGATCGATGTGAATAAGTGAGCTATGAAGCGTCGAATAAATAAGTTTGAGGCTCATGATGTGCATGCCACAGATCTAGGAAAAAGTGACACTTGGAGGAAAGATTCTAAAACGATCTTTGCATGTAACCTCCAGTTGCTAAAAATAGATCCCTAAAATCTAGGGATGATTTTTGCATGTTGCTTTTTGTTATTTCGAGAAAAAACAACCCATGCATGCAAGTCAAGTTTTCCCGATCCCAGGTGGAACCAATCAACTCAATGGCACGTGCAACAGCCTGCTTAGCTGAGGGGAAAGATGTGCATTTCTGGGAGGGAGTTGGGCTAGTTTCCTAGAAGGTTTGCACAATTTTTGGGCTAAGCAGCTGACTGCTACCTAGAATTGTGCAATTTCTAGGTTGAGCATCCCTGTTGGGAGGAATTGCGCAATTTTCTCAGTGAATCTTGCTAGAAAGATTTGCACATTTTTGGAGCCCAGCAGGCTGCTAGATAGAATTGTGCAATTTCTGGAGGGAAGGTTGGTTCCCCTCCAGAATAGGGCAATTGCTTGAGGGATTTGTTCAGCCTGCAGCTAGACCAAGTCTAGAGAAACAACCTATGAGGGGGATGTAACAAGCTCTCATGCACAGGCTGGCAGCCTGCTATAAAATCACTGAAGCTTAGGTACTTGATAAGGCAAGACATGCTGCTGGGGATGGTTGGTAGGGAGGCTCCAAAATGAAGCTAATGAAAAATTTTGGAGGGTGGTTGTAGCCGCTAAAACACTTGGCGACATACTGGTATAACTCCAGCTCTATGAATGGACCTTGTTCGTGAAAATCAAGTCTAACACCTCTGGAAGTATTGTTCAGTTCTCAATTAATCTTGGTATCCACACTTGCTTGATTGTAAGATGTATTATCTTCCAAGATCTTGGTCGTTTGACACACATTCCAAGCCAAGGCAACACAATTATTTCTATTGGGGTTGAGGGGTATATTGGTGCACAAGTAGTATAGTCGTCAGAGCCTTATTTTCATCTCTAGTGTTGCTCCGCTGCCAGCAGGCCTGGATAGTACCCCGGTGGAGATACGTAGGAACACAAGCATCACTCCACTGCCACCGAGCCTGGTCAGTACCTCGGTGGAGTTACTTCCATCACCTCTCTGCGCAGGAAGCCTTTATCTTCTTTCACCTTATTCATTTTTGTTTTTTGAAATTTTTCATTTTTCATTTTCATAACTGTGCATAGCACTTATTCATTTCAAAGGCAGAAGAGGGATCCCGACTTATTGAGATCAGAAGAGGTTGTTCCTTTAAAGAAGTAATTTATTATATACCTCTGACGTCCCTATTAAGGTGTTCCCCCTCACCTTACTCTACTTGACTAAGCTGACAAGAGTTAACCCAAATACAACTGACTAGAGTAGGTGACACTAGTTAGCGTGCAAGCATTGTGTTTTCACCAAGGTCACTTTGAACAGTATGTATTTTCCATCGATATCATGGACCAAAACTAACAAGTTCTTCATATAGAGGCGGGATGACAGATAACCAAGTAGCGATAGTTGTGCAAGCCCTCTTGTACTTTACCCAGCTTGTTTCAAGAGTCATGCATGGTTTCATGTGAAACTAACCTATAAACAAAACAAGTAAACACACAATAAAGTAAAGCAGATCAGCAGAAAATGAGAAAGAAAAGTGAGTAAGCAAACAAGCAAGTAGACAAACAAACATACAAAGCAAGAAAGTAAACAGGCATGCAAGAAAACAAACTGAAACCAAACACTACTCCTACTCCTAAACTAATGGAGCATGGGCCTAATCACGTGAAGTGATATTTCCAATGCATCCACCAACGCATTGGTTGACCCATGTTGGTGAAGGCTTGGTCCGCGAGCAACCCGATTGTGCGAAACAGTAGACAATAAAGATATAACAATGAAGACAAACACACTTCATGTTTAAAAGTATCCACAGGACATAAGTGAGTGCAAGTACATGACATGTGGTCCGTGGACTTGTCATGGTGTTGTGCGGCACTGTGTGAAGCTTTGAAGAATATGCATATTCTTGATTGTGGCATGCAAGAAAACGAAAGAAACAAAGACAACTTGCATTGTGCACATGTTTTTGCAATGTAAGATTCCTCCAATGCATGAGCGATGGGTTCGTGCAATTTGAGTGGAGGAAGCATGATATGTGTGTGATATTGATCTTCAATGCATACAGATGAGTGATGAGGAGCCTCGGGTGATTGAACAATTTCCTAATCAAAAGTGAAACCAACCTCCGAGCGGCGAGGGCCTGACATAACCATCAGCTCAATATGAAGTGCCTCGACTGTCTGGGGTGTTTCGACTTCATCGTCAAATAGATCATCATAAATAGGTGGCTTTAAAAAATCAATTGTGATATAATCATGATCGTGATCGAATATGGGAGTAAATGGATCACGACAGCCACGATCAGAAAAATAAATGATTTAATTGGCATCCTCATGATCTGATAAATCAAACAGAGGGGTATATGAGAAGTAGACAAATTCATCTTATGTGTTTCCGGAAAAGGCAGATGAAAAGTCAAGTGAATTTTCAATGAATAATTTATGCTCTCCATTGTCAGCTGATGGACTGACATCTGGGGTGTCTAGCAAGTGATCAACAATGGGTGCATCCGTAGATGAAGATACACATGTGAAATCATGGATGGCAAGTTCACTAAAGATTTCAAGAAAGAACAGAGAAGGCTCGGACAGAAGGAGGGCATCGTTCACCGAGCGTTGATGCTTAAGCTCCCAGTCATACTCTTCATGAACGACAACGCATGTTGGTTGTGCAACACCAACTTCGTCGATGGATTGATCCTCGTTCACAACAAGTGTAGAGTCTGGAATGGAACAACACAAGACAATATCACTCGGAGGATCATCCGAGTATGAAGACGAAGGTTGTGGTACAAAATGCATATGAAAACTAGATGGAATCACAACCAAATCTGTGTGAAAATTAAGTGAAGTGATGTTGGGAGGATGTGATAGCTAAACAAATGTGTGTGCCCATTCTCCCGCATCACTTTGCAGTGGTGGCATTGTTTGATGAGGGGACAATGGACAGTCACTTGTGACAGTGACCATATCCGTCTGTGATTGCGCAGCTCCATCACTAAAGTATGTTAGGCGAGGCTTGAGTTCAAACTTCTTCTTGGGATGAGCTGATTTCTTAAGACAATACTCGAATCTATCCCAAAGATAGAAAATTTTCATCAAGCTCTTCGGAGATTGAAATTGCAAATCACAGAAGCGCTGCCAAAAATCCATATGTGATTCATGCAGGGCCTTCTATTGTTGTAATAGCTTTTGGTCAATATGTTCAAGATCAAAATGATAGAAAGTATCTTTAATGTGAATCACAGAAGTTCTCAAGTGAGTGCATGCTGTCAGCCGATATGCTGCACAACCACCGATGTGGGGATTCGTGAAGCGTGTATGTAAGCAGAAGATTGACATGTTCGTCAGAACATCCATCTTCCTCGTAAATCATGGCAATGAAGTCATGTAAGAACTTAGGCCAGGCCACTTCGCCTTCAACATCATACGTGTATGTAGACAAGAGATCAAAAACTCCCTCGAGATGGTGACAAATTCGGCATGTGAAAAACATCGTGGAGGGAGGAGAGTGCAAGACTCCATGATCGATATGAAAAGGTTCAAAACAGGATGAGAGGACATAGCTTGTCATCTGGCCCTCCTTCTAAGGCCAGAAATGTTGACGATGTTGGAGCCGCCAACATGTTAGGGGATCTCCCTGGTAAGAAGTCCCAATTAGACCTCAGATTGTTTGGTGTAGGAATCCTAGTAGTGGGTCGTACGGTAATTCCTTGACTGTGGTTTCTCATAGAGATAAGTAAGATGTCCCTGTTAGTAGCAAGGGTGTGACATATGCAGTAAGTCAAGGAAGCTGCATGAGTGGTTCTAACACACGGAGGGTGAGGTGAGTGCACCCCTTGGAAACCTGTGATGGCATGGAGTTAACAAGGGAACACGCAAGCAAAGATGCATCACAACATGGAAGGCAAGTAAGCTAGAAATCCAAAGTGATGGTTAAACCAACAACACATTTCAGAAAGATTCATACATACATATACAGAAATAGCTACACATGCATGCGTAAGCAAACAGATACATTTATCATTTAGAGTACTCAAGATAGCTGAAATACAATACAAAATATGCATGAAATGTGATGGCTCTATTATATTAAGAAGTGTAAGTTCCATTCATACAATACATCCATGTCCAACCACTAGTTCCGACAGCAGAATGTTACAGCCACAAATGCCTGCTCCTCCAGAGAGATATACTAGTTATGCATAGTGGAGAAGCCAAGGCTCATTACAATAATGTCCAAACTTTCTCTAATATACTCTTATCGAAAGATTGGCTGACCAAAATCCTATACAATGAGTTATGCGGGACTATATATAGAAAAGGGTGGGGTGGACCTTGACATTCCCCTTTGTGACAGTTCATCTACCCTCATGAATCTTCATCTACTTTATGGCTGTTACATCCAACTATCGACACTTTAACTTACACTTAACAAGATGTTACATTACAATGCCCATGTACCCATGTGAGACAAAATGGATTGAGCAAGCCATGCAAGACATCACTATGACTCGGAAAACTGTTGGAAGACCAGCTCTTCGACATCCTCATGGTGATCGACAGTAGAAAACTGATGCCAAGCTCTGTAATCCATGATGGTGTCTGTGTACTCTAAGATGACATCTTTATGGAACCTAACTCTTACCTCCATAGCATCTGGGTACACTGCTCAGGCTCCTCTTTCCAACTCATCTGATAGCATGTGCATCATTGTCTTGTGCGGTTGGACCAAAAACGTACTTATGCATGGTGTCTACACTAATGGACAAGTTTGGGCTGGTGGCTATGCACATCAACTCGTCAAAGTATGAGTCAAGATCTAGTTGGACCTGTGCCTTTGTCTTCACCTGGGTGAATGTCCCAATAGATGGGATGGCATGTGCGCACACAACAACATCCATACTCTTGAATACACGTGCATGGGAAGCCTGTAGTCTAGTGATGAGCTACGTGAGCTCTTCATAGTTCTGGATCTAACTCCGGATGTGTACCTTCAACTCGACTGCTCTGGGCTTCATCATATTAGGCAAGTGAAGCAGGGCTCCCTTGTATCTCATCATCCATGTTTGCATGTAATCAAGAGAAACATGCATGTTCGACAAGATACGTGCTCTACTAGCACATCGTTGTTACCACCCATTGAGATGGACAACTGCCTTATGCACGATACCAAACTTGGAATACAACGCTTGCATGACTATGTCAAGAGATAATACTTCATCCAGTATTGCCTTATTCAATTCTGCTCAGGCAGATGTTGTAACCAATTCTTCTCCCTGCTTGGCTGTCTGTAGCTCCTTAGCCATTCACTCGTTCTCATCTATCACGAAGTGAACACTTGAGCTAGTGGCTTTGGCATATGCTCTAGCCAATAATGTTGGATGTTTGGGCACATCAAACATGATCACTTGTTCCTCAAACTATGTAGGAGATGTATGATCATTCGGACTCGAGAATCTACGAGATTACACAACTCTATGTTGAGACTCGTCGAATGAGATGTTGTGCATCTCTCCTTTTGGCTAATCTCCAAGGATCCCAGTGTCTCCTTAGTCGCTTGGGACTTGATCCTCTTCTGGATGTGGTGAATCTGGTGGGTCAACCTCTTGGTGGTGAGGCATGAGGTTGATATCTTGCTACAACTCCTGTTGCTCCATATCCATATCCATTTTTTCAAGTGTTTTCTCTAACTCTTAAGCGAAGTCCTTCTCCTGCGATGGTTCACCCTGTCTCCCTAATGCCAGTTGTTCTGATGAGTCTACTACCTATATGGGCGTTGTTTCATCTGTCTGTACAAGTTGTGCCCCCTGTTGTACCTATTCCTATTGTACTTCCTTCTCCTGTCTGCACAACGCCTGTTCCTTCCGGAGTTGCTCCTTCAACTAATGCAACTCCTTCTCTATTTCCTTCATTCTCTGTTTCTCTCTCTTCCTTTGCACGTTATTATTTTTGCACTATTGCCTCTATGGCCAAAGCTACTTTCTGCACAAGTGAGTATCCTCAGAACTTGAAGCTTTTCTCTTCTTCCATGCAGTCGACAATATTCCTCTTTCCCTTGTCGTGCAGTGGTATGTTCACCTCTGTCGTTGCTGCTGCTTTTGGTGCTCTCTGGGATGCTGCTTCGTTATCCATTCCACAGTGAGGCCGACCAGTTCATTGAGTCTAGAGGATTTGTAACAATATCTCCATGGGCCTTCTTCCACCCAATGACATGCCCCATGGATCTAGTTAAATTGTACTCTCATGCAGTGATCTTTCACAAGACAATGTGGGTCATATGGATTGTAACTTCGAAGGTCGAATGGATACTTCTTCATCTACTCTGCCTCGACATCTGCGTGCTTGAAACTCTGTATCTTGTATAACCCTATCCGCAACAGAAGAGAAGGCCAAGGTGCCTTCTTCTAACGGTGCAGCCTAGCTTTCAATCATGTTGAGATGTGATATGATACTTCTTGCATGACGCGTTTGTCCAAGGAAAAATTCGGTAGAACATGTGGAGGTTTCTCTGCATTGTACATCCGTATGAAGGTGTTGGATGGTGAGGCATACCAATCATCTATGTCAATCAGTGCCTCCATTGGTGCCTTCAACATGCAGGGTGGATCCTATTTGAATATCATCTTGTAAAGCGAGGTGACAAAATAATCAGACAGTTGTGTGATAACTCCTCTAAAGCTACATTCAAACAACATATTACAATAAGTGTTCAAAGAGGTCTCCACCGATGTCCATGCCCACTTCAATCCCAAGAACTCCTATCGAGCAGAGATTGCATCCAAGATGTAGGCAGGCATGTAGATTCCTGATTTCATACCTTTGGGCGGATTTTGAGCCCTTATTACATGTTCCTTCAGCTGATGAGCCAACATGTTGAACCAATTGCATGCTTTTCCTTCTCTGGCCAGTTGGTCCAACGCGATCACCCAATTCCGTGGGAAGGTTTCTGTGCTTTCTTGGCCATACAAATGACATGCAAAGATAACCAAGTATTGATATGCCTTCTGCAGTATCTTTGTCTTGTATACCTAGTTGGGTGTCATCCTAAATTTAGTCGGCTCCTTCAGCCAATTCTTCAAGATATCTCTAGAGTTGGAATTGATGTTGGGTAAGCTAAAAGGTGTCTCCATGATGATCATGGGCTTCAACCTCTGATACATCTCATCATAATCTTGTGCCCTGAAGATAGAAATCTCTATCCTGCTAAAACTTCTCAATGTCAACGTATTGGGATCAGTGTGTGAGACGATTGTTGAGCCTCAAACCTGCACCTTCCTATACACCCTCTCAGCCTTCTTTTTCCACTTACTTCATCCACCCAGCTGTTAAATCATTGCATTATAGTCTAAAAAGAACTTTTTATATGGTTTTCTGACTATGCTTATGACTATTGTTTGGTTTAGTTTTTTTTGTTCATGCAGTTGTAGAAACTTGTCAGTTTCCGCAGCCAGCACAGGATTCCGCAACTATTTTGTTAAAACCTATGCTATAGGTGACCTATGAAGAAACAAGCTACATGGGCAAGCTCCAGGTGACGGATACATGGAACGTGTTCCTTCAAATCAGCCAAATCATCCATGGAAGGTCACGGTCAATGAAAGTCAAAGACAAAGCCAACCAAGGAGTTCAGCGGTGGCACGTCTTTGTTTTGAGCACGTGAACGTTACGTGGCACAATCCTCAGCTCACAAAGACACCAGCACACCTGGAGATCATTCCCGTAACCTGAATCCAATAGCTACCACTACGGAGATTTAATAGACATGATGACAGTTACGCTAGATCTCGGCTGAAGGGATCTACGTGTCTTTGGCAACACAGTCAATAGCGTAGGAGTTTGTTAGTTAGTTTCAACATTTTTGCATTATAAATAACGCGTCGATGAACATTGTAGAAGAATTTTTTGGGATATGTGAATTATGAACTGTTTATATATGTGAATTCTGAACTGTTAGTTATCACCCCACTGTTTATATATGTTTTTGTTTTAATATATGAGAAGACTTTTCTGAGTTTATTCGTGTGACTACTCGTTGACTGGCTGAAGTGGCAGAGGGCCCCTGCGTGCTGAAGCCTTGTAAATTTTCCATTTGGTTTTATTATGTTTTTGTTTTTATAATCATTATCTTGTACATAACAAACTGTTTCTTAACTCACTGTTGTTTATATTTTCACCTCTGTTTTCTTATAGCTGTCAACTGATCAATGCTTTTCTGCAGGTTTTCTTAGGCAGCCCGGGCAAATTTTCATCTTTTTGATAACTATTGGCATATGAGATCGTCTTGTCCTTCCTGATAACTTTCATTTTCTGAAGTTTAATTTCAGCACTGCCTTTTCCAAGTTGTGATTTGCTTATTTATTTTTCTGTTATTTAGATATCATACTGCTCACCAGTTTATGGTTTCTTTCTATAGTCAAGTGACTCTATTAGCAA
>APFE031290385.1:0-44558 GCA_000404065.3 Pinus taeda
TCCATTATGGCCTTTATCTTTTTCGGGTCTACAGCAATTCCATCCTTTGTGATCACGTGGCCCAAATATTGGATTTCTTCTTTAAAGAAGTCACACTTACTAAATTTTGCGTACAACTGATGTTCTCGAAGGGTCTGTAATACCATTCGGAGATGTTCATGATGTTCTTCGATTGTGCGTGAATATATTAATATGTCGTCAATGAATATTAGCACAAATCGATCCAAGTATGGATGAAAAATGCTGTTCATTAAACACATAAAAGTTGCAGGGGCGTTGGTTAGCCCAAACGGCAAAACCACAGATTCGTAATGTCCATACCTTGTTCTAAAGGTCGTTTTAGCGATGTCCTCGTCCTTAATTCGGATTTGATGATATCCTGATCACAAATCGATCTTGGAGAACACCGTTGCGCCTTTCACTTGATCGAATAATTCATCGATTCGGGGTAAGGGATACTTATTTTTGATGGTCAACTTGTTCAATTGTCTGTAATCGATACACATTCGGAGAGTACCATCCTTTTTCTTGACAAATAAAACTGGAGCTCCCCAAGGAGACACACTAGGACGAATGTACTCTTTGTCTAGTAACTCTTGCAACTGCATTTTCAGTTCTGTCAGCTCAGGTGTACTCATTCTGTAGGGTGCTCGTGATACTGGTGCAGCTCCGGGTATCATCTCAATGGTAAAATCTATATTCCTTCGCGGTGGTAGTCCAAGAATTTCCTCTGGAAATACATCTGTAAATTCCTGTATTATAGGAATACTGTTCAAAGAAACCGATCTATCCTTAGAATTCGCATATCCCACTTGGATGGCGTAGACTTGACACCCCTTCCGTATGCATTTTATCAGTTGGTTGGCAGTTATCGGGCGAACTTGCACCGGTTGCTTAATTCCTTGCATTTCTTTCCTGTTTCCTTGCTGATCTCTGTAGTAAATAACCTTGGTTTTGCAATCAACTAATGACCAGTGTTTTCTAACCAGTCCATGCCAATTAGAATATCATAGGATCCAAGAGGGAGTATATTCAGATCAGCTGTCACTGGTTGGTCTGCTATGGTAAATGGGCAATCATTGATTTTGGCTGTTACCCGTCGCTTGGCTCCGGTAGCTAATTGTACTAGCCAAGGATTTTTAAATTTAACAGATTGTAAATTACAACGTTCCACTACCTTTGGACTTACATAGCTTAACATAGCCCCAGGGTCAATTAAAACAGATATGGTAAGGTTTGAGATTTTACCTTTGAACTCAACCATGGTTGGCTGGTATTCCGCCTGACGGTCTTCTAGAGCCGCGTTAATTCTGGGTATACTGCGACCAACCTCGCCCACGGTTGAAGCTTCATGAATTTGGGATAATTGCTCAGTTCCTTTTCGCTGTGGACAGTTTTTAATGTAATGAGGTCCCCCACAGCCCCAGCACTGCACCGGAGGTCTTGCTGTACCTTCATTGTCCAACCTTGGTTGCTGTTCGCTGACCTTGGACTCATTGGTGGTTCTGAACTTAGATGTAGTTCTTGGTGCAAATCTGCTGGTTGCTCCTTTGCCATTTCCCTTACTGCTATTGCTGTGATTCCCTTTGCTGTTTCCCACTGTCTTGAAACTTCTTTTCTCATTCCATTTTCTGTTAGCAGTTTCCCCCTTCTGTTTACTTTGTTGATAACAAATTCTAGCTTTGCGGATTATCTCATCCATCAATTTTGGATTGTCAAACTCAATCCTCTCTCGCATGTATGCTGGAAAACTGCTAACGAATCGCTCGACCTTTGCCTTTTCTTCCCTTATGTATGGTACATAACGAAGTAAGGATGTAAAGCGAGTGATGAATTCGTCCATGGTCTACTGTCCTAATCGCAAATCATGGAACTCCCTTGCCTTCTCATCATAGAAGCGTTCCGTTAAATATCGCTCCTTGAAGAATCTATGAAAATTATCCCATGTAATATTTTTCTCGGTGACCCCTTTTACTATCTTTACCTCCTCCCACCATAAGGTGGCCTTCCCTTGTAATTGAAAAATAGCCAGTCGTGCCTTCAGGTTATTGTCATATTCATAAAGCTGAAAATACTTGTTCATATTTATGATCCAGGCTTCAGCCGCTTCCTCTTGTTCTCCATCAAAATGAGGTGGTTTGATTTTGCGGAATTCTCCTTGTAATTCTACCTTCTGTCTTTTTGAGGTTTGTTGGTCAAATACATTATTAGAGCGTTCCTCCTGTTCTTCTGATCCTTCGGGGGGTATATGATGGTTCTGTTCTTCGGACATCCTTTGCTGCTCTGCACTGGGATTAGCTGGTAATTGATTTTGTTTATCAGACAAACTCTTTAAGATTCTTTCTTGTTCCATTGTTAACCGAGCATTGTCTTCCCGTAGTCGAGCCATCTCATTCTTCAGCTCTTGCACCGTCTCCAAGATTGCTTGATTCGTAACTCTGGCTTCTTCCCCAAGCTGCACCCACAGTTATGGGTTATTCTCGGGACCGGGTACTCCCTGTCCCATTACAGGTCGTCGTGGAGTGTTATCCGCTCTCCTCATGTCTCTATCTTCAAAACCTGAAGCCTGTACTTCATTCAACAACAGAAAGAAACATTCAAGAGTATTATCGGTAACAACCTTTGTTATTCATTTATACAGTGTCTTTGTCTGTCATTGATGTTCTACCCAGAGGCCACAGTGTTGTATCTGGGCTCTGATACCATATGTCACTACCCTTCCACAAAAAAAAAATTTAATTACCAATACCTTCCTATGCTATTTAATCTTTAGAACCTATACACTAACATACATATTATCAATTCACATGCTAATTTCTTTTTAACCCATCAAAGGTTTATATATTAATATATATATATGCAATGACTTCATATTTCGACTCATGGTAGCCCTGAGCTGGCATATTGGACACGTCGCCTGGACAATCCCACCGTCTCCTGGACTCTGAGATTAATGCTAACTGCGTGAATTGAATGACCAAACCTCGGTAACGCTCCACTTGCTGTCCGAACGGATAGTTGGTCCCTTTGTACACCTCCTCTGATACGATTCTTGGATATGGAGTCGGGGTAGCTGGAAGTGTTAAATGCTTTTAACTCGGCCCGTAACCCCTCGGGATTACACCTTGAATGGACGAACAGGATCTCACTCCAAAAATCAACGGTGGTTATTGACGGTCCTAGGGTAAAAGAGATTTGTCTAGGATTTACTTTGCCATTTGCACGGTGAATGCGAGGCAGCGCCTCTCGACGCTGCTCTCCCTGATTATACCAAGGGACCTTCGTTCGGCTCCTTTTTCATAGTCAACCTACCACCAGCTCCACTGAGTTGCAACCGTCTTGAATGAGATCGATGTTGCCAACAGTCTGCGAGGATTGGCCGAGACTTTGATTTTGTCTGAAGGTAACTATGGAAATTCCCTTTTTGAATGAAGCTGAGTTATTTTCTTATTGTTTATGCATCATAACAGGATTAATCAGGTTGATATTTAACTTGCCAGGTTTCCGGGCGTAAAAGTATGGTAACGACAGTTTCCAGGACTCAAGCTTCATCTGCACAATCCAGGTGAGTGGCTCTAGCCCGCAGCTTGTAATTTCATTTACCTTGGCTTACTGTCTGAATATGGTCCTCTTTATGCCAGCAGTCTTACCGTGCTCCATTATGGCTGGTCCGAGTGATGGAATTCTCATCAATGGATTTCTGGTCACGGAGGGTTTTATTTCCTTATTTACATTCTGGGTAGTTCTGTTAATCTAGATTGGGTTTTAGTGGCTTGAACCCACTTGAGCCCCTTCGAGGGTGCTGGGAATATTTATGTTAAATGAGGCATAGCCTGTCAGCTGTACCATTCTATATATAATATGTGTAATGATACGAACTATGTTTGGTTCTAGATTCGACTGAGAATCAAGGATTTACACAGGTTATTATCTAATGTTTGATGTAGACTCCAATAATTTCAATGTCTGTTATTATTATATGCCTGAGATTTACGCAGACTGTCTACGTTCTCCTATGATTGCTCGTTCTCTTGTTGTATGTATACTCATGAGGGATATACTCTAATTTAGCAGCTACTGCCTTTGCATTGATACAATACTCTGTTTCGTCCTTAGAGACATACCTTCATTTCTTACTGAATCTTTATTTCTGGTTTAGAAATGTATCTCTGTTTCCTTTTCATCTAGAAATGTATCTTTGATTCGGAATATTGATGCTTCTTGTGGAATGCCTCTGTCATTCCGGCAACTATATATATATATATATATATTGTATCGTTGCCGCCTCTGCCCAGAGGCTTATTCACATCTTGCGCTTTATATACCTATACATCTCTTTCGATGGCTATGGACAGAGCTTTTATGTATGGTTCACTGTTCAATGTATATTTATATAGTTCTGAACATGCATTGGTCGTTTTTACCTTCTGTCAAGTTTGTCACAGTCGATTTCCGTCTCGGTCGACTCTATTAACTCTGTCTAATGGTGAGTCTTGTGATGCTATGGTCAGTCTCGTACACCCTCGTGGTGTGAGCACTGGAAGCGTTGCATGACCAGTAAACCCTTCGGTTTTATTTATGGAAAAATAATTCTTTCATTCTGTTACAATATATCGGTTGCATATACTAAATATTTCACAGTTCGCTTACTGATATAGATTGCCTAGTCCGAATGACTGTGTTTTACATTTGATTGAACTATACTTATGCGGTTATGAAATGTATCATGTAATTTCCTCTCTGTTTATGGTCAATAAAGTACCTGTCATTCTCTGTGGTTTTTGTCTACTGGTTGGGATAACTGAAGCATAAACTCGCAGTCTTAATCATTAAAGAAAATAAATGAACTACTAATAAATGAACTACTCTGTTCACCTTATTTTATCCACTTATTTACAGTAGACAGTAACCTTACAGATTCATAATAAAGTCTTGTCTTCTTTTAATAAAGTCTTACGTTACAGATAACTAATAACTTTTACAGAGAAAGAAAAGATTCCTATGTTAATGCTGTAACCATATTGTACTTACCTGTACTGTGCTTTCTTTAATTTTCTGTCTTTTTCTCCAAATTGGAATAGACTCATATAAAGCTTGTTATCCACCCATCCACGAGATCAGTCATTTTGACCTGATGCTCTCCCCCAAGCTCACTTGCAGGCCACTGCCTTCTGCAAGATGATGCACGCTAACAGCAGTGCGATATAATGCACCATAGTGCTGGTACTATCTGATCCTCACCAGACATAGTACCATCCTCTCTTGCTTCTGTCTTTTCCTTTCTTTTCCTGCCTGTTCCTTCACAGCCCAGGCCTTTTCCTCTTTACCATTTTTATGGTAAGGAAAAGTGGTTAGGGTTGCCCTTGTTTGATGGCAACTGTTTCTTTTAATTAAGAAAGAAGAAGTAAATAACTTTTCTTCACAAAGTTACTCACAATATCACTGAATTCATAATTTTGAATAAATAACATTTCAATATTAATAAAATAATAATTCCTGTTTTCATATTTACCTAACATGGTAACTTATAAAATTATTCATATAACTGTTTGGTCATTACAGTGCACTATAAATATAACAAATGATTGCCAACGTTCCGATATGAGGTCACGGGTCACATTTGGAAATAATGAACGCAGCCGGGCATCTTCCAGTGCAGGCTCCTCTTCATTCGAGTTTTAAAATAACGGAAATTTTGGATGACCGTGGGCCTCAACGGTTGGAATTGAGAAGCATGACGAAGAAAGTTTTGTAAACGAAGCAAAAGCAGCAATTCTATGAGATTCCTTCAGAGTGGAGACATTATTGGTAATTTCAAATTGCCTTTTCATGCTGACTAAATCGGGGGAGCGCATGTGCCAAGAACAGGTATTTGTAGTGGACTAAGGTATTTGTATAAAGGTGGAGGAATTATCTAAGGTGTTAAAAGTGGTTAGAATTTAGATAAAAAAATTGCATCAATTGTGTTTGAATCATATTTTTATAATAAAAATAAATTTATCATTAAAAAAAATTAAACACCTAAAACTTTAAAATTTAACGACTGTAATTTAAATTTACAAAAATCCTTACCATTAAAAACTTACCAAATTTCCAAAACACAATCCCGTTAGACTACAGCCCTATACAGCCAGATCAGATTCCTTAATGCGGTTCCAGTGATGGATGCATGATACATCGAGGTCAGGTCAGATCCCCTAAATAGATTGGAACGGTGAGTTGCAGTCAGCACCGATACAGTTGCAATAGGAAGGTTCTTGCCCGGTGATATGTGAATTTCTCAATATTCGACGTTTTGGAGTTTGTATTGTATTGCCCATTGTCCATTAATAAATTTTGGCCGAGTTGGTTATCAAACCAATCCTATAAGCAATATTTTACTGGTGGTTATTAATTCCTTTATTTTTTTCCATGTGTTTTACGAACCCCAATTTGGTGACCGTTACTTTCACGACCTATTTACTTGAAGGGATTACTTACGAATCCCAATTTGGTGACCATTACTTTCACGACCTATTTACTTGAAGGGATTATTTACGAACCCCAAATGGGTGACTGTTACTTTAACGAACGATGTACTTGAAGGGAGTCTGACTCATGACTCTTTGGAAAAATTAACTCTGTTTTCACTTTTTTTTTGGTTTAATCACGAAGCCTGAACCACATTTTTCTTATCAACTCAACCAAAACATTTAGCGTTTAGTTGTAGTTTAAAAATTATGCGTTTAGTTGTAGTTTAAAAAGCGTTTAGTTGTAGTTTAAAAATTATGTTTTGTTTGGCTTATAAGTTAAGGAAATTTTAGTCATATTTTGAAAAAATCTAGTAGGGATTTTTGTAAATCCAAGTAAAAAAATTTTGTAAATCCAAGTAAAAACTGTGAAAATTCATAATTTTAGTTGTCTTAGACATTTTTTATGGTGTTGAGTTCATTTCCACCACCAAAAACATGATTCAAACACTGAATCTACAAGATTTTTTGCCCGGATTCTGACCACTTTTGGTCGTCCTAGCAATTCCTCCACCTCCATAAACAACTCCAAAAATTTAACCACAAAAGTGTCCAAAAAACTGAACCTATAGCCTTTTAATAAAAAAATTATTTAACAATAAAAACTCACCCATTAGATTAACCCTCATGACTTATTAATTATTTGAAAATGGTTACAAAATATAACATACAAGCATATTATCAATAAGGTTAACAATCCATTATGTATGGTGCACGGGTGGAGAAGGATTTTTACCGTTTCAATTATCAACACATTGCAAATAACGTATCTTAAATATGGATCCAATAGGAGTAGAGAGGGATCCAATTCCTTCACTTGCAATTTTTTTTATGAGTAGACATTATTTAAATATTTTGTATAGTTTTGTTTTTTTTAGATTTTTATTTTGGTGGACATAGCAAAATTTCAACTTTACAAGGGGCGTACAGGGTTAGACATCATATTAGGCTATAGAATGAGCCTCTCCACTCAATAAAATCTTGATCATACACTCTAATATAAACAAACATTATGTGCATTTTTAAGACATTGTTTAATTAGTGCATTTTATGTATATCTTAAAATATATAGATAGCTGTGAAGTCAAACAATTGGTTAAGCTTTATTGCTTTTATGATTTTGGGATATTCTCAAAATCTATAATCCTAGTAAGATTGAATATATGAACAACAGCTAAAAATAACATAAAATCTTGGTCATACACATAATATTTTGTTTATAACATTGTTTAATTAGTGCATTGTTATGTAGACTTTAAAATATATAGATAGCAATGAAGTCAAATAATTGGTTGAGTTTTATTGTTTTTAAGATTTTAGGATATTCTTAAAATCTGCAATCTGAATAATATTGAATATATAAACAGCAACAAAAAATAACATAAAATCTTGGTCATACATTTTAATATTTTCTTTTATAGCATTGTTTAATTAGTGCATTTTTATATAGATCTTAAAATACATGGATAGCAGTGAAGTCAAACAATTGGTTGAGTTTTATTACTTTTAAGATTTTGGGATATTTTCAAAATCTGCAATCAGAAATTGAATATATCGACAGCAGCAAAAAATAAGATTGAATATATAAACAACAGCTAAAAACAATTGGTTATGCTATGTTACCTTTAATATTTTAGAATATTTTCAGAATCTACAATTTGATTAAGTTTTTGGAACGCATAAATATACTCATCCTTTTAAAAAAACATATAAAACACTTAAATTGAATTATCCATAAGCAATTCAATTGGTTAACTCAAAATACCCAAGTTCAAATCCTCTGTTATGACCCACTATCAAAGGTTTATGACCCAAGTACCAGAAGTTTACTAGACTTGAATTGAATTGTATAAAATTCACAATTTAAATTATAATTCCAATAATTCCCTACCAAAATTTCCATTCCGATAAATTTCTATCCTTTATTTTATATTCTAGCATTTTCTCAGAGAGTTGTCCAAACCTCTCAAGATGAAAGTGAAATACCAATGTTTTTCAAATTCGTTCCCGTTTTCTTGACGTTTTTTGATCGGTAGAAAACTAAAATTTGATTTTTTTTTAACTATGAGCTGTGAGGAGTAGCACACATGGGTGTTTGAACTGTAGAATATGATGAGAGATGTGCAAGGCCGTCGATAAATTATAACACTGTCGCTGTCAGGTTGTCCACTCGCCATATCTCTCTGAAATACTTTTTGGAATGTGCAGAACACTTATTGTACGCGTCTGATTCTTTTCGGATAAGAGGGACAACGTCATTAACCAGCTCCGTAGGTAGGATACGTCCAACATAAAGACGGAACAGTATTCTAAATAAATAACTTTTTCGCATTTTCGTGAGTCCATTTTTCCACGTCTGATAGGGATTTCTTGGACTTTTTCTTATTAGTCAAGCTTTTGGGAGCGTTTGATTAGAAATTGAGAAAATTGGATTTACTGTTATTAACTTTTGCATGCAACTGAACCATTTTTAATGGAAAATGTAATTTAAATAATAAAACATTTTGCATGCAACTAAACTATTTTTAATGGAAAATGTAATTTAAATAATAAAAAATCAAAATTTTATTAATAATTTTATAAATTTGTATAATGATTAAATTTATTTATAATTAAAAATGTAATTATAAATTAAATATTGAAATATTTTTTAATAATTATATAATTAATTCATTGACTTGGGCGTCTCTCTTTCCTTTACTGTATTATCCGTTTGTATGGAGGTGGGATTTGGGTTTCCACCACTATCCTTTATCTTGCTCGTGCTTTTACTTCGCTGATTTGGGCTTCTTTCTCTTTCTCTAATACTATTATCTTGTTGCAAGGAGGAGGGATTTCGCCTTCTACCACCATCTTGACTCTGGCGTCTGCTCCTACAACGCTAATCTGGGCTTCTTCTATAGTTCGTCAATCTGGGCGTCTTCTATAGTTCGCCGATCTGGGTGTCTTACTCTTTCCCTTACCATATCATCTGTCTGTATGGAGGCAGGATTTGAGTTTCCACCACCATCCTTGATCCTACTCCTGCTCCTACTTCGTTGACCTGGGCTTCTTTCTCTTTCTATGATACTATTATCTTGTTGCGAGGAGGAGGGATTTCGTCTTCTACCACCATCCTGACTCTGGATCCTGCTCCTACCTCGCTGATCTGGGCTTCTTCTATAGTTCGTCGGTCTGTGCGTCTTCCTCTTTCCCTCACCGTACCATCCGTCTGTGTGGAGGCGGGATTTGGGTTTCGACCACCATCCTCGATCCTGCTCCTGCTCCTACTTCGTTGATCTGGGCTTCTTTCTCTTTCTCTAATATTATTATCTTGTTGCGAGGAGGAGGGAGTTCGTCTTCTACCACCATCCTGACTCTGGCTCCTGCTCCTACATCGCTGATCTAGGATTCTTTCTCTTTGATCTTCCATATCCATATACTCTAGAAGTCGGATTCAAAATATTTGACCAGTAAAGGGAAGTGGAAAAAAGAAACGCAAGACGCCTTACTAGTGACAAGATGATGCGCAATGAAATAGAGGAAACACTATGACATTTATATACTATGGCAATCATCTTGATGCAAGATTTACCTATTCAAGACTAATGTAGGTTCTAACCCTATCTGCACCTAATCACCATCGATGCCTTTCTATCTTCCAGGGTCGCATTCTTCTGCAGTGCCTTTCCATTCTTCCGCAAGGGCATACATAAGCTTGGGAATCATCAATTGGCCTTGATCCAGATGGCTCCCAGCTTCACGAAGATAGTTGCTGGCTTAGTTCCGTCTGCCTCTGGGAGGCAAGCTCCTACCCATATCGTTAGTGAAGCCCCAACTCCCACTGTCCAGGTGGTCTAGGCCTCACTCGATGAGGCTTTGAAGTTTTCTAAAAGTGCACTAATCTGTCAGTTCAATGGTTTTTGGTTGCGGTTGACAACTCTTCACAATTGGATCTTGGAGATATGGAAGCCTGTCATTTCTAATAAAATTAATATCTACCCCTGTGCTAGGGGTTTCTTTATAGTAGATTTTGAAAACCCTGAAAGTAGACAATGCATTCTAGATTCCAACCCTTGGTTTTGGGAAAACTCAGGCCTATTCATGAAGCCATGGAACCCATCATTCGATCCCTCAACAACCGTCATAACCTCAACACCAGTTTGGGTGAGATTGCCAAGCCTACCCTTGCATCTCTGAAATTTATCTTCATTAAAAGCCTTTGGAAATGCAATTGGGAAATTTTACTGTAGGTGCCTGGAAACAGAGGAATATGCCACAACCACTTGTGCATGCATCTGTGTGGAAATGGACTTCAATGACAGATTCCCAGTTGAAATAAACCTAACAAGTAAAGACTATTTGTGGAACCAGAAAATTGATTACGAAAGTGTCCTCTTCAGATGTTGATCCTGCTTTGAGACAGACCATCTAGCCAAAAATTGCCCAAAAGCCTCCCAGAAAAAATTATGATAGAAAGAATCACCACAGATCTACATGGTGGGAAGGAGCACAAAAAGAACATTACATTATCATCAGGGAAGAATACTCTCCAGAAAACTCTGTAACGCAAGAAATCGGGCAAGAAAGAAACAACTCTCAAGACAAGTAGGGGGGAAGCCCCGCCCAACAACAAAAAAGTAAATACGACAAGCCCTTAAGCATCAACAGTTATGAGGATTTGAATACTGCATAAAATAAATCTTCGTTTAACAGCAAAGCAGATCTCCCAGACCAAATTTCTTCTCCAACTATCTTCAAAAGGACGAACACAATAGATCGCGAAGCTAAGACACCAATGTCCTAAGAACCAAAAGAGTTGAAGGAGATGTAAGATAAAGGAAGTTGGAAGACCGTAGAGAAAAAAAAGAAAGCTGCAGCACCAATCTCGCCAAGAAAGACGAGAAGCCATACAATTAAGAACTAAGAAAATTATAGGTCCGATAGACCAATTTGGTCTCAGTGGATGTTAACCACCATTATCATCATCATCATAAAGAATAAAATAATTTGATGTAAAAATAAAACATTTTTTCTATAATTATTATTATATATATATTTTTTTCAATATTAAAATATAGTAATATCGTCAAAAATAAAAGATAACTCACATTAAATTAAATTCTTGATAAATATTATAACAATAGAAGTAACAATGCCAAGATACTACTAAAAATGAAACTGAAAATAGTTTGTCTATCCTTGATTTCATTCATAGAATTGTGCATAAAATTACAAATATTCTAAAACTATTAATTCTATACCATCCATAATATATATATTAAAAAAAAAAACAAAAAACTTTAAAACCCTATTCCAAAATAAACCATGCCTATCCGCATATTGTTTGAAGAATATAGTATGTTTTAACATTCTTTTTATGGATTATTGAGTTCACTCTATGTTTGATAACTAATAATATTTTATAATAAAGTAAAATATATTTAAAAATATTATATAAATTGTAATAAGGTATAATGTTATATAAATTGAAATATAAGAATTTAACATGTATATTTTCCAAAGTTGAGTATATAATGATCATGAAGCTTGTGGAGCATTGTGAAATCCTATTTATTTTTTGGCATCCATGCAAGTTAATCCTCCTTTGTAAAACGTTCTCCTTGTAATTGTATAATTATAAATTAAAAATGGCGGAGAAAGGGACAAATTGCATTGCTTGAGGAATTTGGTTGTTGTAAATATCGTTCATGGGTTAATTGAGTGGGTTTTAATGAGCTGGCTATGTATTAATTCAGCTGGACAAATGAAGGACAAGCCACATCACTTCGGGAAGAAAAAAAGATAAACAAGAAAGGATAAAAATTAATGGGAAATATGGTCTACATTGTCAAGGTGCTTGGTCCATATAGACCACTAAGGAAAAGGAAAAAACCATCGTGGCCGAGAGGGTAGAGGGAGTTACAAAGATGAACGATAGAGGGAGGAGGCATTCTCTCCAATGAAATCTTCTGACATGTTGAAGGGAGACTAGATGCACATAAAGAATAGGTGAAAATAACATAACAAGTTGAAAGGTTTGTGAGAAAATCACCCACAAATCATACACATAAGCAGAGAAGGGAAAAGGAAAAGAGGATGTTGAAAGATTCTCGAGGGTCAAGAACATTGCTAAGAAGGCAGAGAACGTTATGGGGACCAAGAGAATTCAGGAGAAGAGAAGCTTTGATGATAGCCAAGTAAGAAAACCATGAGGCTTGGTGATTGATAATCATAGAGAAATGGTTGTGCCTTATAGGGCTGATAAATCTACTAGAGGCTATGTTGGGTGATAACCTTTGGAAAATGGAGGCACCGAGGGCTAGTGGGATGATAACACCCAATGGTAGTTCCATGGATCAGGCTAATAACATAGGAGGAAGATTGAACTAAGATGTTGGAAAGTGCACACTTATTCCCTCAAAGGTAACAAGGCTAATAAAATCTCCATGCTATTAACTATATAACTTTCTCCACATCTGAATTGAAACTCTTCGTGTCCAAATCCCTAGAGATATTGGGATGTTGCATGATGAAAACCTGGTGGGTGAAGGCAGGGTAACCTTGACACATCTTGTTTCAATTGGTGATACTGATCAAACCTTTGAGTACAAGATGGATCTATATCCATGAAATGGTTCACAATGTTTACCTTGTTTTGCTAATTGGTGGGTGGAGGTGAAGCGGCCTTAAGACATCTTGTCTTAGTTGAAGTATTGGTTTGAAACTCCTCTGAGAGAACTCTACCTAAAGCATTGGAATCTCGCTCGGGGATGAAAGCCGCAAGAAAGACTTGGCTGCAACTTGTCTTTGGTTGGGTGGAGATTTGTAGTCCCTAACTTACTTTCCCAACTCCAATACTAAATCGAGATAAGTATGATAATGTAGTTATTGCTATTGGGTTTCTTATTGAACCGTTATATTAATGTTGTGTTGGTTGCATGATTAGCTTATGGTTTCATGTAATGGAAATGAGATGATAATTGATGTATGTTACTGTGTATTGTGAGATGCACTGGGAGTCCCAAGAAAAGAACTTGAATATGAATGCCAATCTTAATTATTGTTGAAGAATAATGTTCTTCTTCTATTGTAAGCTTCAAGCTCTGAAGCATGACTCTAGTACTGTGGTTTTGTAGTAGTGTTTCCATACATTAAATTAGATATACAAAGCTTAAATTCAATTGGTATTGCATGAGGGATGGCTTATTTCCCTGAGTCCACAAGTTTCACGTTCTAATGAATACTTATGGTTTTATGCATTGAGTTTTCATGCTTTCATGCACTTTTTTTTAGATATAAATGTACCCATGTGAGTGCATGAAGAACTTTGTAGAGAATTGTGTGTTTTGGACACTTCGTCCCTTGTGTGACTGTATAGGAATAACACAATTCTTTTTATGTTGTAGGGGTAAGGAAGATAGCAAATTCCCACCCTCAAGATAATTGAACCTTTGCATAAGCTCAAGGCACTGATGGAGTTGGTGATTTATTTATGTTATTGATATCAGCATGAGCATGCTGTGTGCATGAATTTCGATGGCACTATTATGTGGTTAAATTTCTATTAAGGAGATTAGTTGAGTTTCCTGATCCTCGAAAGGGGTTAATCCTTTTGAAAACCATCGAATTCAAGAATATATATACATATGGCCTTACGTTTGGGCAGAACCACCATGGTAGGGCTATGGTCGCAAACCTTGCAAGTGGCACAATGGAAGCTATATCCTTAGCCTTGTAAACTGTTTTCATGGTCGTTGCGGGTTGAATGTTCAAATTATGCCTTGTCACAACAATGTGAGTGGAAGGATGACATGCCCCCTAAGTTACAATCCCATAAGGTTTGTCCCAGATATTATTCATCAGAGGAAAACCAAAGGCACATTGAGAGTTTTAGGAGTGTTAGTCGGGAGACTTGATGCCAGGAGTTTTAGCTGAGAGAATTAAATGGGTACAATCCCATAAGGTCTGTCCCAGATGTTATTCATCAAAGGAAAACCAAAGGCACATTGAGAATTTTAGGAGTGTTATTCGGGAGACTTGATGCCAGCAGTTTTAGCTGAGAGAATTAAATGGGAGAATTGATACCATGATTTTTAGCTAGGATAATGGAAATTTCTTCTAGAAGGTTCACCTCGAAAGAAAAACAATGGTACACTGAGAGTTTTAGCCAGGATATCAGAGCGAGGAGTTTTAGTTGGGCTTTAGAGTTGGGAGAAAGAAAAGTTTTCGTCGATAAGATTTCTGGCGTTTAACAGTTTCCCGGAAGTTATTCCATAGATGCATGAAGCTAGGTGCATCTTAATGAGCTGGGGTAATGATCCTGAGTAACGTAGGGGTTGTCAATGGTTGACAATCTGCCAATTGGCGTTGGCAGTATAAGCTAACTAGGCAACCACATGGGGGTCATGTGGTAAGGGAAATGATGATGTGACACTTAACTTTGAAAGGCCATAACTTTTTTATCTAGATGTTGGATCAAGATTAAATTTATATCGCCATAATAGTCTCAGTGTAAGGAACACAATGCAATTTTATGAAGTTTTATATAAGTCAAAAAAATCAAAAAAATTTGACCTCATTTCCATAATGACGTCTTGGATCTTGAGTCAACATAGTAATCAACTCCTTTTAACTAGTGTTTAGGTGAGGATTAGGACGGGATGTGTTACATATTCCCTCTTGTTTAATTCTATTTTTCTAATAGTTTATTCTATTTTTCCTCTCATTTCATTTTATTTATTCCTAATTATAATATAATTCTATTTTAGCATTATCTTAATAGTATAATTTAAACCTAATGTATTTAATAAAATATTTTAATGTATCCCATGTGTATTTTAATCCTACAATTAATAATCTAATTCATTAATTCTTTATTTATATTCTAGTATTTTAATATGGTTTATTATCAATCATCTTTTATATTTAATAGTAATATTTGCCTTAATTTCATCCATCAATAATTTGACCCATGAAAGAAAAATTGGACCCATGAATTTCTTTCCGTTTCTTTTTTTTTACTTCACTTATTCTAATTATTTCCTAATTCTCCTTATTTTATTATAATAAATTTAAAGTATAATTTAATCTTACATTAATTTTAATAATCATAATCATGACCTAATAAAATTATTAATTTTTTAATTACATTTAATAATTTTATTTTATTTATTAACGAAATTGTTTAAGAATTAATGATAATATTTTAACTCAATTTGACCAATGGCTTAGTCTAACTTATAGACGAAATGGACTTTCATGACATTATTTTCTGTTTATTTTTAACCAAAATCCTCGAGAGGTTTTTAAAAACTTGAGTTCAAGTTTGTTTAATTTGTAGAATTCTAGTGCCTCGTGGGTTTTTAGGGTGTTGAATCCAATTATGTAATCAAAAAATGTGTTTTAAATGACACAAATCCTATTTTTTCTTGAAATTGTGTCACCAGATTTTGATAAAAAAACGTTATTTTGTCTATAAGTTAAAGTACTGTCAGTAATTTATGTTGGAAATATCAACAATACTAAGAGGGGATGGAGGTGAGAAGGCTGGGGTGAATCATTATTTAGCACGTTTAAAACTTTTACTTCATTAGAAGTTAATAAATTGGTGTGCAACAGATCATTGACAAGAGTACATTTATATGTTGGTAAAAAATTCAATGATGAAAATATATTAGTAAAATCATAATCAATTACATATAGATGAGGATATAACTGTCTCCAAAATTTATGAACAACAACTTAAAGGAAGCTACAACTCCCTAGTATTATGTTAGCGACAACTGTCAAGAAGCTCCAACAATCTTCGTTTTTCCAGCATTAATAGGAATGAAGCTACATCCCCTTGAGGCACAAGATTCAACTTGGACCTCAACACTTAAAACAAATATGACCTATTGAGCTAGGTGGCTCCAAACACATGCAGAAGTCCTAGAGGACTCAGAAAGGGTCAAAATTCAAAGTGGTCAAAAAACTCCCAACCTAGCACCAGATTGAAGTGCTCATTGTCCTGATTTCAACGATGTGAACATCATGCAAATCTGATATTGTATGAAGGATATAGAGCCAATCAAATTTGCGGTCAAAGTTGGGCTGCGGGCTAGGTTTAAGTGTCCCACAAATTCACAGTCAACCGGAGTGCGAACCTAGCTCCCGAAAGTGGCCGAATCTTTTGGATACTAAATTTGTCTAATATACCTTATATTAGACAAAATAAAAAATGACTATTATTATATAAAAATCAAAAAAATTATTATAAACAAGTAGTGAGCCATGACCCCCACCACCCCCACCAGAACCCAAAACTAGTATCAAAATTTGTATTAAAACAGGCCAACGGGCTGTGACCCCTGCTGGCCCAACCGCATTATATAACAAACATTAATGTATATTAGGGTGGATGGGCCACCTTCACTGACCCAGCCCATGCCCCACCAAACAACATACGATATATGTTGATACAACAAATGTTAACCATCACATTTATTGTGGAGCCGGCGGGGATTGAACTTGCCCAACCCACGTGGGAAGGCCCCCACCGGGCGGCCCCGTGTGGCATATGCCAACCAAAATTTAAATCACACCAAACCACTTAAATGCGTCATTTATCACGCAGCCAAAACGAACAGTTACATTTGTTATAACCGCGCCCAAAACCGACGCATAATAAAACATGACGGTTGCCTTTTCGGGGAGGCGGGGATTCGAACCCTGTCTTCACCTGTAAAATTTGCAACCGCTACCATTGAGCCATGGAGCTTGTCTTTGTTAAGTCAGCCCCCGCATAGTATTTAAATGTGATTCACTCATTCACCCAAGACAATGGAGGAAGTGTCGAACGAGAGTAACTGGTGGAGGCGGAACCATGAATATGTGAAACCGTGACCAAACTAGAACCTTGAAGCAGTGACCGAGGTGAAACCTTTATTGGCATGGATTTCGAGAGAGGAATCTTTAAGATTTCATGGGAGGTAAAAGTTATTTTTATCAGAATGTAATCAAGTTTACAGTCATTTTTCTTAAGATTTTCGTAGGGAACGCAATGGTGAGGTTGGTTTCGTCTTTTGAGCAACAAATTTGTAGATTCATAGCAAAGGAGAATCTTTAAGAATCTTAAGGGAATCTTCTAGATTCCTTGGAGGCTGAATTTTCCTAGATTCCGAATGCAGCCAACTTTATACTCATTCTTCTTAGAATTTTGTAAGGATCTTAATGGAAAGATAAATTTTCTGATTTGAGCAACAAACCTTCAGATGACCGCGAGGAGGGAATCTTTGAGGAATCTTGGGGGAATCTAAAATATCATGTAGCCCTAGATTTTCACTTTATCGAAATTCAGAAATTTAACAGTTGATTTTACACTATTCGACGTCGTGAATCTCATGGTGTAATTAGATTTTCCATTTGATCATTCCATGTTTTGGCCACTTTTCAAAGTGGAGTACAGGTGTCAACATTCAATGTGCGAGCAGTCATTTCCATGATATTCGACGCCATAAGATTGATGGTACAGCCAGACCCAACAGTTTATCATCCTCTTCTTCAGATAACTCTTTGGTGTGAGGTATATGTAGTGTGATCATGTTCTTCTTTGTCTCTTTGCTTGAGATGCATTGTGTTGTATAGATCCATGTTTGATGTCTGATGTGGGATCTTGTTCTTTTCTTGATGTGAGATGTATTTATTGTCACATTTTGATTGGGATCCCTTTGTCACCATGTTGACAGGATATTCATGTGTCACCATGTATGTTTGAATTGAGATCCCTTTGATGCCATATTTCCGGCATGCTCATGATTACCATACATGAAATTATGTCATGCTGATAGGAGTCCTTTTGTGAATGAGATTTCCTACAGCAGAACATCTCATGGAGCCACTCCTACGTGAGGGAATATTCCTTGCATGATAGAGAAAACACATTCATGTATATCATCACTCTTCCAACACAATGTAGCGGCCTACACCATCTTGACAACGGGGCCCGGATACGTAGTCCATCCTGGACGAACTCCGTTATCAATTTCTTGTGTATTATGTTGTTGATTCTTGTCGTGTTCCCTTTTCTTTACAACATGCATATATGTTCCTTTTTGCTCTTTTAAATGCAATTCTTACCACACCACGAAAGTAAAATATCTTGGTTAAATCCGGGAGTCGAGTCAACTCGAATCACCTATTCTCTTTTATAAATATGCTTCATATTATCCTTCTTCATGCCGTTGATCCTAAGATCGCATAGCTATCATTATACTAGCATAATACTCAACGAAGTACTAGCATAATACAACTATTGTTGTAGCCCTAGTCTTCCTTAATGAGCTTAGACCTCTTTAACTCAACCCTTTTCAATCTTAGATCATTTTCTTGAATTCATCCCTATTGTTTGCTACAATAGTGGCTTAGGCCTCCAACAAAGGGATAAATTCAAACATAAAGAAAGACTATATTTAGGTTTGTTGATGTCCGCTTCAAGGCAAAAATTGACCTTCATCAAAACAAACATAGAATTTGAATTCTAGTAATTTAACCTATAACCATAATGTCTTCTTAGAAAACTTGCACACAAAGCTCAGTCTACTACTATTGTTCAGAACGGACTCAGCCTAATAACCCTTGATCTTCGCTCTTCATGCCAATGAAATTCACCTTCTTCTAGCCTCGGTCTGCTCTAGCAAGTTTTGAGTTCATTGTTTTTTCAAACAAATGCCACAAAAATGTCCCTATGAATTTTCACGGTTAGCTTATTTATACTGTTGGAGGCAGGCCTATTTTAGGGCTAACCCAAACCTAAAAATCCCCCCTTTAAAAGACACTTCTATTATTGGAGTCGACTTGAAATTGATTGAATATTAACTAATCATTTTCACCTTAATCATGAGGACTATATTGTCTATACAGGAAGTTGATTTTTGAATTATTTAATAGATCACCTTGTTTCTAGTTTAGACAATTTTGAAGTTGTTTTTGTCATGCATTTTATCTGGGTTCAAACCCATTCAATTGGGGAAAATTATGAACAAATTTAAAACTTGAATATCTCTTCAACCAGAAAGATCCACAAAGCATGCAATCTATCAAATGAAATGACATGATGAGGGAAATCGAAAGGAAATGGTCTTGAATCCAAATTCATGACCTTTTCCATGCATATTGACAAAAAAATGCATGGGCACATTAGTGATACTTCGAAACTCATCAATGGCCCATTCACTCTTTGAGATCATTGACGACCTTCTTCCAACAATATCCCGTTTTGTCATTGATGTTAGTACTCATGCTGCCCTTGTCTTCGTGCTCCCCCTATCTCCATCCTTCACTTCCTTTCTCTCTCCCTTTGACATCAATGAAAAAGGATGACTTGTTTCTTTTGGACTACTCCCCCTGAATACGTGGCACTCAACATGATTTATATCTTATTACCCTTCCCTTCTTTGTTGTCCCTAACCTTTGCTATAATTTTATTTTTCTATGCTTGGTATAGTATTCATATGTTGTTCTAGCTTCTTATATATGTTACAACCAATCTTCGTGAGTCTTCTTCTCTGATTTCACATTTTTGGAAATCAAACAAAATATTATAGCATTGATCGACACACATTTTATTGACACTGAGAAGATTGTGCTTCAAATCCTCAACTAGAAAAACATTTTTTTCTTTTACATGCTCACTTCCAAGATTTACTACACCTTTTCCAAGTATCTCGACAAAGGAGTTATCTCCAAATGAAACTCTACCGCTTTTTATTTTTAGGCTAATAAATTTGTTTTGATTTCCTATCATATATGTTGAGCACCCATCGTCTATGTACCATTCATCTTCTTTATATTCAACAATCAATGTTAGATTGTAACCTTCCTTCCTTTTCTTTTCCCATATCATAGCTCGCTTTTCTATCTTAATGATTAGAACATTTTCTTTTATAAACCTGCAATCCTTTTCCTTGTGATAAAGATTATTGCACTTGTGGCATCAAACGTTTTGATTCATTAGTGATTCAAATGGATTGTAGTTTATGTTAGTAGATCCATGAAAATTTCCTAATCTATGGTCATTTCTTGCATATACATAATCATTCCCGCTTCTTGTCGAACTACATCTTGTTTTAATTTTACAATGAATTTATTTATTCCCGAAATTTCTACAAGAGTAATAATGACCAAGAAAAATATTTAAGGAGTTGAAAAAAAATCTTACATGAGCAAATGTGTCTCCAAAATGCAATTGAAATATTACTTCGCCAACTTTGAAAAATAAAATAAAAATATAATTTTGCATTTAAAGAAATGAAAAACTTAGTTCTCTCCCATGTAGATCATGCTTATATATATACACACACACATTATAGACTAAGTTATTCTACGTGAAGACACGTATACCTCTTACGTTTTACGAAAATTTGCAAGGAAAAGTATTGTATTTATTGGAAAATTGAGAGATTATAGGACACTAAATTTATTTGCAAAAAATATCATTAGGAGAAGAAGATAATTCTCCACATATTGTCTCTTTAATCTGAATTAAAATTCACAATGGATATATTAATTTTGAGGGATGCAATTTCATAAAAGAGGAAATACTTTAAATTTCATCGCCACATTTGACCCAAAAATTTAACCCATCTTCATGCATTCACTTGAGTACATTTATATATTGTTAAAAAAATCAATGGTGAAAATATATTAATAAAATCATAGTCAATTACATATACATGAGGAGATAACAATCTCAAAAATTTATGTTACATCTAATCAAGCAGTGAGACGGTCACCATGGTCCGTATGACGACTCGAACTCGAAGCTCTACCCTGCGTGGCTGTGGCTGGAAAAGAAAAGGAAGACATGTAGAAGGGAAATCCAGCAACCTTGGGGGCAAGCCAAGGGGCCACAAACTGACTATCAACGTGATCAATGAAGTCACGAAAGCTTATCACGAGGGCATAGACAAAGAAATTCAGAAATTGATAGAGGATTGGGAGGCAGATCTGAATCATGAGGCAGGATCCATGGAGATGGAAGCAGAATACTGGCATATATTGGTGCCCGATCCAGGGCATACCTGAGGCTGGGTAACCCAATTCAAACATAAGTTGTTCCTCTACTGTTCAATTAAATGAATTATGGACAAGGCCCTAGAACAAATTGCTTTGAATATGGCCATTGCAATGTAGGCATTCCTAGACTACAAGCAAGACTTCAAGAAGCTCCTGTTTCAAATGTAGAAGAAGGATGGGTACCTCAAGTGCACTCAAAATCACTTGGCTTTCATTCTTTCATTGATTGAACTCTTGGGGTCGAATACAAAGACTTGGTTCCAATGGAATCTACGTAAGCTGAGGAAGAAGAAGAACAAAAATTATGTCTTTTTTGTAGTTTTTGATGCAGATAAATTTTACTTTTACCTGTAATTACAATCATGCCAATAGGCAAGTAGACAACGCGATAAACATAGACATACAATCATATATTGCTTGGTTAGAAAGACTTAAGACCTATCATTTTTAGATGGCATACAATGTCATTAGGTGGCCAATAGACTTGGTTTCCCATAGGGCAAGTTGAGGCCACCTAACTATTTTCAGAACTAGTTGTAATTTGTTGTTAAATCAATAGAAAAAAGAGGTAGTACCAAGCTTAACGAAAAAAAAAACAATATCCAAAATTTACAAGAAACAACTCAAAGGAAGCTAAAACTCCATAGGATTATATCAACTGTAACTGACTAAGAGCTCCAACTCCCTGGGGTTTTCATGCATATATAACAAGGAGGCTACAACCCCTTGAGACACAACCTCCAACTTCGACCTCAAGTCTTCAAAAAAATATGTCCTCTTCTTATGTCTAAATCTACTTCAGATTAGCCTTCTTCATGCATTTAATCCTCTATCCATACTCAAATAAGTACGAGCATAATGCGGCTATCATCGTAGTCCACAGTCTTCCTTAGTGGCCTTAAAACTTTTTAAATTGACCCTTTTCAACCTCAGATTGTATTCTTCAATTCGTTCCCTATGGTTTGCTACAACAATGGCTTAGAACTACAAGAAAGGGCTAAATTTGGACTTGAATTAAGACTAGATTTAAGGTTGTTTAGGTCTACTCAATATAGAACTTGGCCTTCTTCAAAACCAAGACATACTTCAACTTCTAGTATTTTAACATGTAACCATAATGTCTTCTCTGAAAACTTGCATAGAGAAATTAATCTGTTGTCGATGTTCAAAAATAACTCAGCCTAATAACCCTTGATATTTATTCTTCATAACACCAAAATTCACCTTCTTCTCAGAGTCTGCACCAGCAAGTTTAAAGTTTGTTCCTTTCTCAAATAAATTCCATGAAATTGTCCCTTTGAATTTTCACCGCTGGGTTATTTATACTATTGGAAGGAGGGCTATTTCTTAATTAATCATTTTGAAGTTGATTGAATATTGATTAATCATTTTTACCTTAATCATGAGAATTGTTTGTCTACCAATTTCTCAATTATTTAATAGACCACCTTCATTGTGTCAATTTTTCAATTATTTAATGGACCACCTTGATAATGGTTTGGAAAATATTGAACTTGTTTTTTCATGCATTTTACATGTGTCATACCTATTCAATTGGGGCAGACTGTGAATAAATTTCAAACTTGAATGTTTCTCCAACCAAAAAGACCCACAAGAAATGAAATCTATCAAATGAAATGACGTAATGTGGACAATGAAGTGGCAATGGTCTTGCAACTGAATTCATGACCTTTTGCACATATATTGACAAACAAATGCATGTGCATCTCAGGGATACTTCCTAACTCATTAATGGTCCATTCACCTTTTGACATCAATGACAACTTTCTCAAAACAATATAACCCAATAACTTCATTTCATCCATTTTCTAATTTGAATTATTCTAATTATTTCTGGATTCTGCTTTTTGACTCATTAGTAATATTTCTTTATAAAATATTTAATAAACTGATTTTCATCAGTTGTTACATTTATCTCTAACTATCATAATCAATTTATAATTTATTTGATTTTCTCCATATATATATTATTTATATATATATGGTATGACACTCTTTGTTCTTCATATCAACTTTGTGTCCATGAAACGACTGATATGTTCACCCTAAAGGATCGAACACTTCAACAATTTTCACAATGCTCAAGAAGCTTCATGATAAACCATTCAAATATAGAAATTTTAATAAACTAAATAATTATTTAAAATAAATATATTTTTTATCTATACATTCAATTTGATATATAAATTAATCATAATCTTAAATAAAATATATTATTTTAATTTATATATAATTATTGAACCAAGATATTTTTATATTAAATATATATATTTAATTTATACCATATTTATTATATAATACAAAAATTTAATTTAAGAGATATATTTTCTCATAAAAGGTTAAAGATTCAAAATCTAGAGGTACAAAGAATATTTACGCATAAGCAATAAAGCCTCATATAGTGATTTTATATGATTTGATGTTTGACTTATTACTCTAATAAAATAGATGCATAGTATTTATACTTATATTTTATTATCTTTCAATCATTTCATTTTTTATTTTTTTATAATCCAAAGGAATTTGGGAGCATGCAAGGTCTATCCCCTGTTCTACTCTGCATAAACCAAGTGGGGTATTTAAACCTGGGATATCTTACATACCACAAACTTACATTACTTTGATGATCCAAAAATTTACGTAATAAAACATTTTTAATCATTAATATATGATTTATTATATTAACATATCATTTACTTTTACATTTAATTTTATACCATTAATATTAATTTAAATTATTATAATAAGCATTGAATTAAAATACACTTTGTATCTTTTCCCGTGTATCCTTTCCAAAAATCTAATTATGAAACAGGAAAATCTAGTTATCAAATCCCTATTTAGAAAACCGAATTTTAAAAATCCAATGTGGTACATCCATTACCAAAAAGAATTGTGTAAAGTTGTGCTTGTTTAAATTTAATTAATATTTCAAAAAAAATCAACATACTCAACGCAGTTTGTGTGAATTATCAATGGCAACAAATTTTGTGTAAGCTCTGAAGGTTAAGGTATAAGTAAATGTTTTAAGGATTTGCGAAGGTGTTAAATCATTATTTGTATTGAAAAAACAAAATTAAATAACAAAAATGTATCGTTTAATTTTGCTTTAAAACATATGCATTGTTTAATTTTAATTAAAAATTAACTACACAATGTAATTAGTTTGTATTCAACGATTTTTTGTGTAAATTGTGATTGTTTAAATGTGATGTATGTTCAAAACATTTATATGTTTAATGCGTAAGTAAAATGAGTGGGCCTAATGATTATAGCGAGTGCTTTTTACTATGAAATTATAAATTTAAATTTAAAAAAATAAAGTATATATATTTTATAGTATTTAGTTTTTTTTATTAGTGTTTTAATTTAATGAGAAAGACTTAACAACAAATTTTTGAGATTTTCAAAGAATCTAATTATTTTACAAAGAAAAATAATTTTTTGTGAAAATATGAATTAAGTTTTTATTCACTTGATAATACATGATGAATATGGGCTTGGAGTATGCCCTAAAATTATTTCTACTTGTCTAAGAGCTTGTCTTCTTCGAGGTAAAGAAATAAGTTAATGGCCCAAGACTGAGAGGCATCTAGTATGAGTGAAAGCCTACCCCCTTATGGACCACCAACTAGTTGGCCCAAGACCTAGAGGCATCTGGCATGAGTGAAAGCCTACCCCTTTATGGACCACTAATTGGTTGACCCAAGACCTAGAGGCATCTCGCATGAGTGAAAGCCTCCTCCTTACGGACCACCAAAACCTAGAGGTATCTCGCATGAGTGAAAGCCTACCCCCTTACGGACCACCAATTGGTTGGCCCAAGACCTACCCCCTTACGGACCACCAATTGGTTGGCCCAAGACCTAGAGGCATCTTGCCTGAGTGCCCAAAACCTAAAGGCATCTCGCATGAGTGAAAGCCTATCATATGAGTGAAAGCTTGCCCCTTACGGACCACTAGCTAGTTATTTCATGGGGCATAATTTTCCTTAAATAAAAATGATGAATAAACCTCTATTCAAAGTTAGCAACCAGAGATAATTTTCTTCCCCGCTAATTTAACAACTGAATTATGAAAAATTTTCTTGACCATACAAAAAATACACCAACAACTTACTAATTTTAGTTTCTCGGTCCAACTAAGGATGGAGACCCTGTTGAGTTGGCTACAGTTTGACCATTATTGCCCAATGCCCATCACAATTTCAAGCCCCGCATAATCGTCCGTAGAAACGACATACTCACTCATTTATATGAAAGCCACATGCGGTACGACACGTTGTCAGCGAATTACTGATATTTGGGTTCATGATTTTTGGGAGTGTAGATAGATGTTATAGGCTCGTGTTGAAATTTGACTTTAAGGTTGATTATTTAAAAAGTTATATCTGACTTTTTACCGTTCTTCATTAGAGGGAGCTGTATTTAAAAAATTCGCAAAGTTTGATATTTGTTTTTTTACTTATTATGAAATATTTATGATTTTTCACTTTTTAAGCGGGTTATGTTTTCGAGTTGATAATTGATAATCTAAAATATAATATGTGTAAATTATTTTCATATCTATTTACATTTTTAATAATTTTATTTGAAGCTAATAAAATATGTGAGGAAACATTATGAATAATATTTTCATCGCTTTATTTTGGGATCAAAGAGGTTTAATTATAATTATTTGGTTGTAATATTAAAATGATGTTAAAAATATAAAATAGTTAAATTTATTATATTTTTTTTATTATAAAAATATAAATCCTAATAATTAGGAGAAACATTAATAATTATTCATATTTTTTTATATATTTAGGAAAACTTAGAGTCTTTCCAATAACTTAGCTAAAAATATTAAGATTGTGAAGTTTGAATTTATGAAAACAAAAAGAATTTTTGTCCAAATTAGAGTGTTTGATTTCCCATGTGCTTTTTTTGCAACTCCATATTTTCTTTCGATAGTGTATCACTATCTTGTCTTTCTTTTTTTTAATTTATTTATTTTAAATAATACATAAATAAAAATGATGCAAGTAAAAAAATATTCAATTGCTTCACGTTTCAAAATAACTATTGTAGCTGAAAGTTTGGTAGTTTAGAATTTATTTTCATCTATTGGATCACAAGGACGAAAGGAAAAATTGGAAAATTTTTGTTTTAAGAGCAAGGATGAGAACAACTTTGAGAATTAGGAAATTTGTTTTGTAGGACTAAGGATGAGAACCAAATTGAGAGGTATGAGTCCACTATTATTATTTAAGAATGACCAGTACTAACTTTGAAGTTGAGGGAGTGATTTTGTGTGAAGTAGATTAAGTCCCTCACTCCTCCCTTAAGTGGAAATCCTTTGGAAGCCTCGTTGAAAATTTCCAATGAATTTGAGTGTTAGTATTCATATTAGAGTTGTGAGCATAGTGAGGGGGAGAGGAGAATTGGATAAATGTGCTTTAAGATATTAAGACTTTGGAAAGATCATTTGAAGGACATATTGTCCTTGATCTCAAAATTTTTATTTTTCTTACAAACCAAATTCCCCAAACCCAGGTGAGAGGAAAGTCTGTGTAACCTTTTTTTTCTTTGTCTTTATACCAATTCTTTAAAGAAACTTCAAGTGAATGCCCTTGCCATTTAGATTTCAAGGTTGTAAGTCCTTCAATTTAAATTCATGCCTACTTAGTCTATGGATTCGAGAGGATGAGGTGAGTACCACATTCACATAAACTACATCTATTGGATATATATCTATATATATATATATATATATAAGAAAGTAATAGTTAATAATAAAATAATATTAATCTAATATTTTAAGCATGGTGTGTTATTGCATAAAAAGCCATTGTAATGCCATAAATAAGTAGAGGATAAGAGATAGTTAAGTTACTATAACGAGGAGGTGAACATTATTATAAAAGACTAAAAGTATCCCTTTGTTTTGATTAGGGTGAAGAAGGAAATCAACAATTCTAAAATAAGGAATTGTTCTTATTAGCTACATAGTACTACACCACATTAGCCAATTCTAATATATTATAAATAAAAAGAGTTTGTCATCTTTGTGAGAATAATATGGTGGAACATGAAAAAACACATTCTCTTATATTACTCATCAAATTCTATAGTAGTTTAGGAAGGCTTTTCTTAAATATTTTCCAACACAAATGATTTTTTAAAGAAATCCAAATAATTTCCTTACTTTTTATAATGTTTAATAAACCAAATTTAGTCTCAATGGATATAAACCATCCTTATCAATAAACATAAACTAGCCTTTGCACCAAAAGGTGTAAGGGCACACTGATAGTTTTTTAGGTTTTTTCTTTACCCTGAGCACGCACGCACACACACACACACACACACACACACACACACACACACACACACATATGTTGTTGCTATGGTTATACACAGAGTCTAGTTTAATATGAAACCAGTGGCAATGTTTCCATCAGTCTTTCTCTTGGCGTCCCTAATTGATGGCAACATTATAACGAGAAAAGTAATTAATTGAATGTGATATGATGTAGAAGTATATGTACTTTACCATTTCTAGATTTGATATTGATATGTTCTTAACCATTAGGTATGATAAGGGATTTGGTATGGATATCTATCTGAGTTATCTAAAGAGAGGAATGCTCCCTAAATTATAAAATGATTTGTATTATATTGGTCTGGAATATAGACTGCAAAGATTCATACTTGGAGAATCTATTTGAGATAGCAGAAAGGGTGATCTATTAATCTATTTTTCTTTCTCAATCCACAACTTATGAGAAAACAAAAATAGCCAAGGAACAAAGAGAGTCTTAATGCACTTTTCATATCCACAGTAATAGCAGCAACTGGGAGCTAGTAATGTCTCCGAACAATAATTTTAGTTTTGGGAATTAGAAGAAATTGTGGAATAAGATTGAGAGGATAAATGGAGGATATATCCACCCGCTCAACAGAGGAGTAAATGATCAATTACACTTTCAGATCAAATTGTAATCGATTAGATTGCGATCTGATTGTGGAAAGATCAAATTATACAGTTAGAGTATGTGTTATCTACCATAAATAATAGCAATGGGTAATAGTAAATACTAACTTCAAACAAAATTTTCACAATATACCTCCTCTTCTAGTCACCCTTCCATGCCCATGTCCTTTGCCCCTGCTAGCTTGTTGAGAATCATTTGTGGACATCAAGCATTGTGTATGTTATATTTAATATCACTAATTAGAAAAAACCATATTAAATAGAAAACCACACCTTCCTCATATTCATAATCTAGCACAGGATTTACTTGATCATCTGGGAGTGGTGGTTGATAACTAAACCAACAAAATGTTTGCAGAACAGGTTTGAATAAACTACACATGATCTTGCACAAAATACATAAGCAACTACACATAACCAAAGAATGCATTTTCACATAAGTGTGATATAATCATTTTGACAAGATAATAATAAAATCACCCTGTAAATGTTGTGTTGTACTCTAGATAACATAATTGTTATCATTTACACATGTGTTTCCAACATATAAAGTAAGAAGTATATAGTAAGACAATGCTCTCCAAGATCTCACATGAAAAAAAGAAAAGTCATGATCCAAAATAAATTGGGGCCAATGATAAAAAATATAGTAATATTAAAGATAAAACATGTCAAACTTATAGAAGTAAACCATCTTTGAGAGGTTCCCACATATATGTTATATCACTAGAACTTAATTTTGTGTTTTGATGAAGGCCATATATCCTCCTCTATGAAACAAATTGAGAAGAAACAAGTTAACTCAACATTCACAATATGCAAAACATTATCTAGCAACAAACATTAAGGGTGAGAATTTACTCCTTTCAAGATAATATTAGATGCTCCTTTCTCCTCTTTAATTCCCTAATGGTTGAGCCAAGACTAGGCATCCTTATGCCACATGCGCTTGAGGTGAAGGTGTGGCTTTTTGGGAGCCTCTTGGATTCCATATTGTAAAGCTTCTTCTTATACATAAGATATCTAAACATAGTCGTACTCTCAATAGGGGACAAACCAACTTCAATCAAGAGGATATGATAGGGAGTATTTCCCTTGATTTTTATGTTGTAGGTTATGAATTGATTTTGAATCATCTCAATCTTTCTCCAAGACTTTGTAGATATACTTTAACCCCAAAATTCACATTCATATAAGAAAACAGGGGTGACAAGAGTCTCAAAGAGGAACCTCCTTTTACTCCAAATGCAAATATTGACCGACTTACAATTGTTTTCAATCTCATAATAAGCTTTCTGCATCCAATAATCCTTTTCACGATGCTATAATTCAGTTGAGTTGATGAGAAAAGTCAATACCCAAATATTTATAAGAAGAAACTTGCTGTAAGTAGTGTTTATTATAAACAAAACTACCATGGGTGGTCCTTTTGGATTTAATGATCATGACTGTTGTCTTATCGGTATTAACTATCATACCCATCTTGGAATAGTAGACATGAAGAGTCTTAAGCTGCTTGTCTAGGTCGTCATGGATTTTGCAAGAAGAACGATATCATCAACATAAAGGGGAAGAGTATTGATTACACCAACAAGCTCGATTCCCTTGCAACTTGTAGTTTCCAGACAATTCTCTAGCTTATTGATGTATATGCCAAAAAGGGTAGGGGATAGAGGACACCCTTTCTTAACTCTGATATTGCATTTAATGTCTTTAAACCACCCTTTGTTAGTCTTAAGCTTGGCATTGAGAGTCTCATAGAGGTGAATCACAACAATCCTCAGTTCAGGAGGAACCATGATCTCTTCAATTCTCTCCCAAATCTTATCTCGAGGAACAATGCCGAAATATTTTCTAAAGTCCACAAAACAACAAAAGAGATCAGCTTTACTATTGTAACATTCCTGTGCAATGATCCTGAGAGTGACAAGATGGTCGATAGTCGAGTGATGTCCCCTAAAACCATCTTGCCCTTTAGCTCTTTTACCATGCTTTTCGGCCAAAGGCTAAGCTTCTTTTCCAAAATGAGCCCATATAGCTTGGGTAGGATGTGGCTAATCATATTGCTCCTGTAGTTAGAGGGAATGCTTTTGTCCCCATTTTTAAAAATAGGCACAATAAGGCTTTGCATCCAAAGCTAAGGGAAGCCATGCTTTATAGCCAAATCGAGAAGCTTGTGGAGATGAGAAATGGGGATAAATCCTCCCATGTTAAATATCTCAGCTTCGTATCCTTCAATACCCTTTGATTTCCCATTAGAGAGCTTATTAATCCCAGACTCAACATCTTCAAGAGTAAATACATCCTCCTTAATAGGTGTGCTTAAGGTGGTGTTGATAGTGTCCAGAGAATCATACAACTTCTTAAGATAGTTGTCCCAATTTTCTAAGGGAATAGAATGATTATCTTTGGTTTTACGAAAACACACATTCATAAAAAGTTTCGAGTGTGACTTTCGAAATGAGGAGAAAATGTTCTTGTGTTTTATGTAATGTGCATTCCTAAATTATTTTGGAACAAGATTTATTTCTACATTTTGGGGCCAAATTTGGAGGAGATGGAGCTCATTCGATTTTATTAGGAGACTTAGGAGTTAGAAGTAAGTTATTTTGATTTTTTTCACATAAAGAAAATATGCGCTTACCAAGACAATAGTTTGAATTGCATGAGAGAGAAAATCAATCGCTTACTAAGGGACCCGCGAAGGAGGGAAAATGGAGGGAAAAAGTTCTCCACGAAATCTATATAAGGTAGCTCTCCACATTTCATTCATCTTATTGGAGTTTATCGATTTCTCTTTGGTTTCTCGTGTTGCTTAGCTGAGTCAGTGGTTGTTTAGCATGAGTTCTTCAAGCGAAAAGCTCACCCTTTCTTTGGGGGACTTCGAGTGCCACCCTAGGAAGGTTGTCTTCATTTCTTCAGGAGGAGGATCACTTTGTGATTCCCAATAGTAGCATTTCCTTCCAAGTTGTATGTATTGTTGGGGGACACAGTGGAGAGGAGGCCGAGTTCATTGGTGGTGCTTAGCAGGGGAGATTTGATGTGAGATTTTCTGGAGAGGATGCCAGGGAGGATTGTTAACATCTGGGAGATTTTGGGAGCTGATTAAGCTTCTGGCTTGGCAGTGTGACTTTCACACTACCTGGGCCAATCCAGAGGCAGTGTGTGGGAGCTCATTTGGTGGGTAGAGTATCAGTCTTTGAGGTTGACCTTTGCGGTGGAGGTTAGAGAAGATATCTGGAGTGGTGTTTGCTTCCATTTCAGAGCTTCGAGGAGTAATATGTGGTCATTCCTTGTAGGCTGTATTTCTGGAGTTGTTTGGAGGGCGTGGGCCATAGAAGAGGTCGAATTTGGGAGGTTAAAGTCGAGCCAAAACATTTCTGGGTTTTTGATAAGGATCCCAAATATAAAGTTTCAGAGTTTTCTGAGCACCGGAGGTGGGGTCTAAATCTGTATCTTTGTAGTAGACAAAGTAGAATGTATGGGGATTGCACAGTGCCTTTGGGGATCGATTCTAGGAAGTCTAAATCAAGACAAATCATTTATGAGTTTTTGTGGGTTTTGGTTTAGGGGTTTGTAGTCGTAGTTTCATCACTTTTTGAGCACCAGAGGTAGGTTTTCTTATAGCTCCTTTCCATCCAGCAGTTGTAGTTACTAGGAGATAGCGTAGAGCATTAGAGGAGCAATTATTTCCAACATTGAGATTATTGTTTGACACCTAGGTTTTGTCAATCTTGCCCTTGATGCAAGCCTAGGTGCATTTTCCAAAATATTGTACTTTCTCCACTACATTTGCTTTTGTATATCACTTTTTGTTTGAGTTTGGAACATTACAATGGTATCAGAGCATGATCTTGGCCCAGCTATGGGAAATTAGCCAAAAGATCATGGAAGCTTTGGGTATGAGTGCATAGTGACGGGTGAAACCAGAGACAAACCCATGGCTCAAGGGAAATCAAGTATGTAGAAATTCTGAGGTGGAATTTGTTGGGACGATGAGAGGTTGGCCCAGTTGAGGAGGGTGACAAACCAGACCCATCCTCACCCTTAGAACGAAGACACTAGGGGTGAGCAGGTCGTGGGGGTGCAACCATCTACATCATTTGGGGAAATTTGAAAAAATCAAAGCACCAGATCTCCTGAAAAGGAGTAGGCAGGATACAGACAGTTATAAGGTGAGCCGAAGGGATGCTTTTGATGGTGGAGACCTAGATTTAGATACCAGGAGCTTGAGGAGGAGGTTGAGCATGATGCTGAGAAGCCACAAGATGGTGAGGAGAACATCGATCTACCCGGTGTGGCACAAGAGTCAACATTATTGGTAAGCTTATAAGAGGTATCGTCTCTTTGAAATAACATTCATGGTAATGGATTTGCAGTAGTACGAGGTTAGTGTGAGTGGATGCGAGGGCATATCCTTGACCTCCATCTAATGTTTCACATTTAATCTGCTGGTGGGCAAACATTTATGCTCTTTGTAGTTGAAGTATAGATTTCATACTAGCTTCGACATACACGAGTGCAACCTCTGGATTTTCACTGCAATGGATAGCAACTTTAACCTTCTTATTGCTCTCGTGAGATAGTTATCATTTGTTAAGGGAAAATTTTCCAATTCTTGGGCTTGAGTCATTGTCTTAGCAGGTCTGCTAATTTTTTATGTTTGCTTGATATATCATGGGTTATTTCTTAGTCATTGGGGCTAATTTTTGTTCATTGGGAAATAATGGGTTCCACTTGTTCTTAGATTCTAAAGTACTTAACATCTATTGGTTTGAGTCCCAACAAGTTTGTTCAATTATAGTATTACCAAATTGTCCTGAGTCTAGTGTTTGTTGGTGGTGTTACACTGTCGAGGGTTGGTATTATCCTCTTTATGTCATGTTTGTGAATAGGGAAGTTTTACTTCTTGTTTTGGTTTTGTAGAATTTTGTGTGCCATGGTTCTGGGTTGTGGTGAGTTTTAGAATTTGCTAGAGTTTGCATCTATAGTGTGGCAATGAGGTGATGATATATTACATTTCTAAGGACCACTCTGGCACTGCTATTATTTTTTGGAAGTTGATATGTACTTGTGGGCTCCTATGCGTTAAGAATCCTTTGGAAATGAATCTTATTTTGGATCTATGTCAAATCTCCTTATGGTTCTGGGAGTATTATGGCTATTATGGAGAACATATATGGTTTTAGAGAAACATTTTGCTAAGGTTGACCATGCCAGGTTTTGTTTTCTATTTAATTTGCATAATGAATTCAAATGTTTTAATTTTAAAACATAAAATAAAAAGCTAAATCTAAAAAGGTATATTTTAATAGTCAAAATAATTTTGTAGAAGTAAGTTTCTTGTCAGGCCAAAAACCAAATGTAACATGCTTAACTTATTGCTATAATAAATAGAAACGTGTATTATTAATGGCTATATTTTATAATCTTTATTGCTATAAATTAAAATAGAAATGTGTATTATTTATGGTTATATTTTATAATCTTTGAGTTCTGGGACATTTTATTTAAATTTTTTTATTATTAATATAATACTAATTATATTAATGTATTATTTATTTATATATAGTTTTAAAATTAATATTAATTTATTTAAAAATTTTAATTATTGAATAATAAATAGAAAGAAAGAACAAATATATCAAAATTATAAGAAAAATATTATATAATATACAAAAACTAAATTAAAATTATACTATGGGCTTAGTCTAATTTATAGATGAAATGATCTTTCTTATAGCCATTTTTTAGTTATTTTTAACCAAAATCTAGCCAAGATTTTTAAAAACTTGAATTTAAGTTGATTAATCTATCAAATTTAAGTGTCCTAAGGTTTTTGGGGTGTTAAATCCATTTATTCATTAGAAAATATGTTTTAAACAATACAAATCACAATCTTGCTTGAAATTGTATAGCCAAATTCCTATGAAAAAACTATTTCGTTTATAAATTACACTATGTATCTTTTCCCATATAAACTTTCCAAAAATTTAATCATGAAATAAGAAAATTGAATTATCAAAACCGTATTGTATTTAAAACCTTATTGTTTTTAAATACAATGTAATACATCCATTACAATTTTCTTTTGTAAAATTGTGATGGTTTAAGTTTGATTTATGTTAAAAACAATTTACATATTCAATGTAGTTTGCGTGAGTTCAATTGTATTGTTTTATATATAGAAAGAATGGGTTAAAATTAGAAATTAAAACTATAAAAATGTATAAATAAAATGTTTGAAAGGTTTATGAAAATACTAAATCCATTTATGAATTAAACGAAACAACAAAAATGGTATTACCTAATTCTAATAAAAGAAACAGAATAAAATAGCTAGACTACACGCTCCAATTTAGTGGGCGTAATATCAGAGCATGGCGATTTATAAAATAGCTACACTACACAATACACTTTTAGTGGGCGGAATATCACAGGATGGGTTGGTTCTCGAGAAATTATAAATTCAGATCCAAAGAAATAAAATATATACACCTTCATGCAATCAAGTTATCGCACGAAGAAAAATAATCTGTATGTTAAAATTTGAATTAAGTTCCCACTTGCTTGATAATGCACCGACGCACTTGCACTGATTTTGGTTTCTTGATGATGGTGCAACTCCATGAGAGGGAGACATTGTTGAGTTGCTTACTGTTTGACCATTATTGCCAATTGCAATTTCAAAGGCCCGCATAATCTTCGGTAGAAACGACATAGTCACTCATTAATATGTAAGAGCCATACCCCACGTTGTCAAAACGATTCACTCATATTTTGGTTCGTGATTTTTGGGAAACGGAATTTTTGTGGAAAAGGGGAGGGTGGATAGATGTTATGGTCTCCTCTTGAAATTTGACTAGAAATATAACAAATCATTGCCAACGTTCCGATATGAGCTCACGGGTCACGTTTGGAAATAATGAACGCGGTCGGCATCTTCGAGTGCAGGCACCTCTTCATTCGAGTTTTAAAATAACCTAAAATTTTGATGACTTTGGGCCTCAACAGTCGGAATTGAGAAGCGTGAGCAAAAAGCAGCAATTCTATGAGATTCCTTAGGAGTGGAGAAATTATTGGTAATATCAAATTGCTTTTTTTTTGCCGAGTAAATCGCGGGAATGCATGTGGCAAGAACAGGTATTTTGTACAAATATTCCAGGAACTGAATAGATATACGGGCAGGTCGGATCTCAATGCGGTTCCAGTGGTGGATGGATGATACATCGAGGTCAGGTCAGATCTTCTTAATAGATTGGAACGGTGAGTTGTAGAAACCACCGATAGTGTAACGACCTGAGGTTCCAGCCGGACGTGCGACGCGTTTGGTCGACGGGCGAGCCCGGCGGGCGTGCGGTTGAGGGCGAGCTGCGGTTGTGCGACGGTCATATGGCAGACTTGCGACAAACATATGTGACTTTATAATGAGGAAGCGTTGGTTTATATATGCACCTTGGAGCATTGAACATGTGCATGCTTCCGACCTACGATGGGAAGGAATGCTGACGATGTTCTGGGCGTTTGGAGGGTGTGCACATAGCGTTGGGTGGTTCGTTGGGCGAGCCACCACCCCCACTTACGATGAGTATATATTGTAGTGCGTTGGAGCACTTGGAATCATTTGATCACCCATACATCTTTGCTACAAGGAGTACAGACGCAGTGTTATGCGCAAATACAAGGAGGAAAGGCGCAGTTCTACACATGTGCCCATTCTTGGGTGAGTCGCACAAAGGAAGGCGTTAACTCGATATTGGGTGAAGGTGCAGGCAGGTGCGCCCGGTGGTTGAGTTGAGTGAGGCGTGCACGCTAAACGTGTGGTGCCCGATTTGTGCAAGACTTGGTGTGGGTGTCTTGGCGATTAGGGTGAGCGCACGCCCATCGTGCAAGTGTGTACGAAGAGTTGTTGAAGTGTTGGTTGTGGACAGAGGTGTGTCTCGGTTGGAGGCACCTGTGTGTGGCGACTTGGAGGCGCGCCTGAGTTGGGCAAACGACACGATTGTGCGACAAGGTGAACAAAGAATTGGTTAGTCGGCAACCATGCGAAGGTGCCGATGAGCTAGTCAACCGAGTTTTCGAAGTTGTGAAATTTGGCTAAGTGTAAATTTGGGGTTTCCCAAGATTTAACTTGTGCTTTGTAAAAAAATGAAGATTGTATAATATATTGATATCAGGCAGACTCATATTGCAGGGAGTTGCCCCTTCCTTTATGCTATTGTGCATTTCTCTTATATAATGTTGTTGATAATGAATGTGTATGGGTGTTCATTGGTATAAAGGCACATTAATAATACTTGGTAACGAAAATAAGACTAAGTATGGAATGTTAAGGCGTAGTCTACAATCGTAAGTATTGGTAAAAAGAAAATGGTTGGTAATGCCGCAACTCGCTGAGCACGGTTGAAAGACTACCGTAGGGTTGGGGGCATGACAGTTGATATCAGAGCTCAGTTGGAGCTAGTATAGAGCAAAGTGGCTCGTAAAGACAGTGGAAGTAGGTACTTGCAAGTGAAGGAAGCTAGTTTCACATACAAGTGGAACAAGGGTCGATTCATGGTTGTAGGGAACTTGGTGAAGGTTGGAACTGGAGGTCGCAGAGTTGGGCAGGCAGTACTATGTGCTGTTTCACACGATTTGGGCGTTTGTCAAGCAGCGACAAGTGGGACTGCGTGTGGGCAAGTGTACACAGTTTGGGTGTCTGTGGACCAAATGAAGTACGAACCGGGGAAGACGTGCGACAAGGCATGACAGGTTTGGAAGAATGCGAAGGGAAGCTCTTGCTTACCTTATACAAGTTGAAGCAGATGAAAAGAATGTTGAAGATGAGCTTCTTCAACTTGGATGGACAATGGAGCAAGATGAAGTTGCAGATTGTGCAAACAAGGAAGAGGAAACCGTGATAGTTGAAGATGTTGCAGACATGATCATGATGGAGGATGAACTTGAGATTGATCAAGTTGGACCAGGATCGTGCAGCTTGCAAACATGTATGAATGAGAGTACTCTCATGGAGGAACCTCATGATGATGATGTAAGTACTATTGATACTTGTGTTTCACTTGAGCATTTGGTAGATGGACCGTATGCAGGGAAGAGCAAAGTTAGTTTGCCGATGCTGGAGAGCATCTTACCATGGATGATTATGATGAAACCTTGTATGGAGAAGCAATGATTGTTGATTGTTGCAGAACTTGTTGAGGTTGTTTGTGACCTTATGGTAGAAGGTACAAAGGCCCCTGACAAGGGTGGAACATGATGATCGTTGTGGAGGAATGGGTCATGCTTTAGCCACATGGCTAAGTGCCCGACATGACTCATGAATAGATTGGAGGGCACACTCTTGGGTGGACTTCTCATGGCCGAGACCAAGAGCAAGTCTTGGTGGAACCTTCAGTGGAGGAGCTATGATGGAGAGACTCATATGATGATGATATGGTTGGGTGACCAAGTTCACTAAACCGAAGATTGCAGCTTGGATGGGGATGACCGATTGTTGTGATGGGTCTACTTGGTTGGACTACATGGCAACTTAGTCAGGGACATCAGGTTGTAGACATGGAGCATGGTAGTCTTATGCAGGGACATTATGTGGGAGCACTTGTAGAGGTGTCACTTATGGGCATTCAATGAGGAGTGCCAAAGCAAGGATGTTGTGCAGATGGATTTGCTGATATGACATGGAGATGTTTTACTTATGAGCCGATGGAGAGGTTGTGCGCTCTTGTACAACAACGCCATGGACTTGAATGGAGTTGTGAGCAGACTATGGGGCATTCTTACTACATGGAGAGCTGAGAGATCTTGCAGAGGCCTTTGGGCCGAGACTTGTATGCTTGCTGAGATGTTGGTTGGGGATGGCTTATGGAGCTCATGATGACATGAGATTGTTGTGACTTTTGGGGGCTTCATATATGGTGGACTTAGAGGATTTGATGCATTGAGGAGCTGAAGTCAGAGACTTTGATGCAGAATGGGGTGCATACTTTCAAGTACATATGTGGGAATGGCTTGAAAGAGTGACTTGATGTGGAGGATCGATATGAGACACTTTGAAATGTTGGAGTTACGATGATGATGATGCCTTCGTGCAACACTTGGGCATGGGTTGAGCCGAGACTCAACTACTTTTGACACATGGGAGCTGATTGATCTACGATCTTGGGAAACACATGGATAGATGAGACAAGTGTATACTTGTTTCTATGGCAGACTTGAGGGATGACACATTGCAGATATAATGAAGGTTGCTTCATGGACCTGGATGTGACACATCGAGAGTTGGAGTTTGATGAGATGGTCTCTTCATATTGAGAAGGCACACATATGAATGATGTCGGGATAGATGCGGCTGATTTCATGTAGCACATTGACACCAAACATCATGGACAACATGTTGCAGATAAGATGAGGGCTACTTCATGGACCTGAGCATGGCTTACACTTATATGGAGATGGATTCTTGATCAAGTTGATGATGTGACAGGGATGTTCTGAGAAACGACTGATGGTGGCATCAGGATGTTCACTCTCATGGGTTGAGCGTGACGGTTGGATTAGCTACCCAACTAGTTTAGACATGGGGACATGTAGTGTGCAGAGATGTGTTAGTATTGTGTTGGAGTATCATGGTAGCAGTTCACATGAGGACGACACATGATGAGGTCGACACGATATGTTGCAGTGGGCATGTAGCTTGAGATGGAGGGACAAACCTTCCACGATGGAGAGCAGCATGTGGAGATTGTGACAGGGTGGTCGATGGTCATAGATTGAGATGACTTCCGATGTATGGCATACTGCTAGGTGTATACCTTGGTATGGTGATCTTGGTGACAGATGGTTGCCGAGGCGAGACATGATGGAGACGATGGTTCTACATATGTTGCAGAGATGTTTGCAGTGTGTGGAGTTGACATCATGGATGAGCTTGGTAGATGGTTACCAGGATGGTATGTTGTCGAGGAAGAAAACGATTTCAGGTGGACGAGGATGTAACGTCTTGAGGTTTCACCCGGACGTGCGACGCGTTTGGGCGACGGGCGAGCTGAGCGCACGTGCGGTTGAGGGCGAGCTGCAGTTGTGCGACGGTCATATGACAGACTTGCGATAAACATATACGACGTTATAATGAGGAAGCGTTGGTTTATATATGTACCTTGGAGCGTTGAACATGTGCATGTGGCCGACCTACGATGGGAAAGAAAGTCGACGATGTTCTGGGCGTTTGGAGGGTGTGCACATAGCGTTGGGTGGTCGGCTGGGCGAGCCACCACCCACACTTACGATGAGTATATATTCTAGTGCGTTGGAGCACTTGGAATCATTCGATCAGACATACATCTTCGCTACAAGGAGTAGAGGCGCAGTCTTGTGCGAAAATACAAGGAGGAAAGGCGTAGTTCTACACATGTGTCCATTCTTGGGCGAGTCACACAAAGGAAGGTGTTAACTCGATATTGGGTGAAGGTGCGGGTAGGTGCGCCCAGTGGTTGAGTGAGGCGTGCAAGGTGAACGTGTGGCGCTCGATTTGTGCAAGGCTTGGCGTGGGTGTCTTGGCGACTTGGGTGAGCGCCCGCCCATCGTGCAAGTGTGCATGAAGAGTTGTTGAAGTGTTGGGTTGTGGACAGAGGTGTGTCTCGGTTGGAGGTGCCCGTGTGTGGCGACTTGGAGGCGCGCCCGAGTTGGGAAAACGACACGATTGTGCGATGAGGTGAACAAAGGATTGGTTAGTCGTGCGGCAACCGTGTAGAGGTGCTGACGAGCCGGGCAACCGAGTTTGCCGAAGTTGTGAAATTTGGCTAAATGTAAATTTGGGGTTTCCCAAGATTTAACTTGTGCTCTCTAAAAAAATGAAGATTGTATAATATATTGATATAGGGCAGATTCATATTGCAGGGAGTTGCCCCTCCCTTTATACTGTTGTGCATTTCTCTTATATAATGTTGTTGATAATGAATGTGTATGGGTGTTCATTGGTATAAAGGCACATTAATAATACTTGGTAACGAAAATAAGACTAAGTATGGAATTTTAAGGCATAGTCTACAATCGTAAGTATTGGTAAAAAGAGAACGGTTGGTAGTGCCACACCTCGCCGAGCACGGTTGAAAGACTACCGTAGGCTTGGCGGCATGACAGATAGAGTTGCAATAGGAAGGTTCTTACCAGGCGACGTGTGAATCTCTGAACATTCGTCGTTTTGGAGTTTGTATTGTATTGCCCATTGTCAATTAATAAATTTTCACCAAGTTGTTTATCCTTCCAATCCTTTGAGCAATATTTTAGTACTGGTCATTTTGTGTTTTTCTGTGTTTTACGAACCCCAGATTGGTGGATTTTTTCTGTGTTTTTAGAAACCCCGAATCAGTGACCATTACTTTTACAATATATTGTAATACACAGATTTATTTGAAGTGTTTTAGAAATTCCATATTGGTGACGATTACTTTCAAGATATATTGTAGCAGACAGATTTATTTGAGGTGATTATTTTCATTTCTTCTCTGTTTAACCATAAAGCCTGAACCACTTTCTTCCTATCAACTTAACCAAAAAGCTTTATCACCAAAGTGTTTACTAAAATTAAAATTTACTAATTAAACATTCACGGGCGTGATCACATGGTTTATTAAAGCATTTTTTTGATGTGAAGTCATTGTTTCAATTTGTCTACGTCAAAATCAACCCCACTCACACTAGCCCAAAACTACTCAGTTGAGGTATGTCTCCTCCCTTTCAAATTTAATCCTGGATAATATTGCTAAAAAAACCATCTTCAATTAATTATATTAGCTAGATTTAACAATTAACCCTCAATAACTTATTTTACCACTAACTCCTTCCCTTCAAATTTAATATTGGATAATCTTACTAAAAAAATCTTGAATAATCTTGCTAAAAAAAATCCATCCTCAACTAATTATACTAGCTAAATTTAACAACTAACCCTCAATAACTTATTTTACCACTGATTATTAACAATATATTATCAATCAGTTTAAGAATGGATTATTATCAATCAAATTTTGGTCATATACTTTTAACATTTTGTTTAACAATATATTATCAATCAGTTTAAGAATTGATTATTATTCATCAAGTTTTGGTCATATACTTTTAACATTTTGTTTATAGCATTGTTTAATTAGTACATTTTCAATGTAAGTGGTATATTTTAAAATATAGTTGAAGTTAAACAACTAGTGGAACTCTATTGCTTTTCAGATTTTGATATATTTTTAAAATCTGCAATCCAGAGCAATTGCAGATATTGCTTTTAAGATTTTGATATATTTTTAAAATCTGCAATCCAGTGAAACTGCAGATCTTGAAATATATAGATAGAAACTAAAAAGAATTGGTTGTGTTTTACTGTTTTTAAGATTTTAGGATATCTTTAAAATTTATAATGTGAATAAATTTTTGGAATGTAAAAATAAATTAATAATTTATTTATCTTTTAATTAATAATTCTATTAATTCCCTATCAAAATTTTTATTCCAATAAATTTCTACTAAATTTTTTACAATAAAATCTACCCAAAATTACTTATTATACGCGTTTGATTCTTTTCAGATAAGAGGGACAGCGTCACTAGCCAGCTCCGTAGGTAGCATACGTCCAACATAGAGACAGAGCGTTATAGATAACTTTTTCACGTTTTCGTGAGTCCATTTTTCCAAGTCTGATAGCTAATTTTCTTGGACTTTTTCTTATTAGTCAAGTTTTTGGGAGCGTTTGATTAGAAATTGAGAAAATTGGATTTACTGTTATCAACTTTTGGACGCAACTGAATCCATTTTTAAATGAAAATGTTATTTAAATAATAAAACATCAAAATCTATTTAATAATTTTGTAGTTTTTTTATGATGATTAAACTTATTTATAATTAAAAATACAATTTTGATTTATTGAAATTATGAATGATTATATAATTAAAATTTCTTAAAATAAAAAATAACTATATTACAAAACAACTCTCTTATATAATAATTATACAACACTAAATAAATTTTTAAATTAAATTATAATATAATATCTGAAAATAAAATGAACTGACATTAAATAAAATACGTATAGCAATCAAAATACATATTTGTCATTTACACACCAAGTAAGAATTGACAATGCTGGGATAAGATTAAAGATTGAAAATGAAAAACAGCTTGTGAATCCTCGATTTCATCATTAGGATTGTGTATAAGACTAAAATATTTTAAAATTGTTAAATCTATACCTTATATGTATATATAAAATAAATTGAAACTTCAAAAACCCTATTCCAAAATAAATAAACATTATTGTTAAAAATTAATATATAAATTGTAATGCTAATGAAATTCACCTCCTCCTAGCATCGATCTGCTCTAACGAGTTCTTACTTCATTCCTTTTTCAAACAAATGTCACAAAATCTCCCTTTGAATTTTCACAGTTAGCTTATTTATACTGTTGGAGGGAGGTGTATTTTAGGACTAACCTGAACCTAAAAATTTCCGCTTTAAAAGACACTTCTATTATTGGAGTCGACTTGAAATTGATTGAATATTGACTAATCGTTTTCACCTTAATCATGAGGACTATCTTATCTGTAAAGGAAGTTGATTTTCAAATTATTTAATAGACCACCTTGTTTGTGGTTTGGACAATATTGAACCTGTTTCTGTCATGCATTTTATCTCGGTTCAAACACATTCAATTGGGGCAGACTATGAACAAATTTAAAACTTGAATATCTCTTCAACCATAAAGATCCACAAAGCATGCAATCTATCAAATGAAATGGCATGATGAGGGAAATCGAGAGGCAATGGTCTTACATCCAAATTCACGACCTTTTCCATGCATATTGACAAAAGAATGCATGGGCATTTTAGCGATACTTCCAAACTTATTAATGACCCATTCACTCTTTCAGATCATTGACAACCTTCTTCCAACAATATCTCCTTTTGTCATTGATGTTAATACTCATGATCCCCTTGTCTTCGTGCTCCCAATATATCCATCCTTCACTTCCTTTCTCTCTCCCTTTGACATCAATGAAAAAGGATGACTTGTTTCTTTTGGACTACTCGCGCTGAATATGTGGCACTCAACATGATTTACATCTTCTTACCCTTCCCTTATTTGTTTTATCTAACCTTTGCTATAAGTTTATTTCTCTATGCTTGGTCTAGAATTCATATGCTATTCTATCTTCTTGTATATGTTACAACCAATCTTCCTGAGTCTTCTTCTCTGATTTCACATTTTTGGGAATCAAACAAAATATTATACCATTGATCGACACACATTTTATTGACACTGAGAATATTGTGCTTCAAATACTCAACTAGCAAAACATTTGTTTCTTTTACATGTTCACTTCCAAGATTTATTACACCTTTTCCAAGTATCTCGACAAAGGAGTTATCTCCAAATGCAACTCCACTGCTTTTTATTTTTAGGCTAATAAATTTGTTTTGATTTCCTATCATATATGTTGAGCACCCATTGTCTATGAACCATTCATCTTCTTTATCTTCAACAATTAATGTTAGATTGCAATCTTCCTCTTTTCTCATATCATAGCTAGCTTTTCTATCTTAATGATTGGAACATTTTCTTTTATAAACCTGCAATCCTTTTCCTTGTGACCAAGATTATTGTACTCATGGAATACAACATTTTGATTCATTAGTGATTCAAATGGATTGTTGTTTATGTTAGTAGATCCATGAAAATTTCCTAATCTATGGTCATTTCTTGCATAGCCATAATCATTCCCGCTTCTTGCAGAACTGCATCTTGTTTAATTTTACAATGAATTTCTCTATGCCTGAAATTTCTACAAGAGTAACAATGACCAAGAAAAATATTCAAGGAGTTGAAAACAATCTTACATGAACGTGTGTCCCCAAAATGAAATTGAAATACTACTTTGCCAACTTCAAAAAATAAAATAAAAATATAATTTTGCATTTAGAAAAATGAAAAACTTAGTTCTCTCCCATGTAGATCATGCTTAT